>VXAZ01010280.1:477872-586729 GCA_013399875.1 Gymnorhina tibicen | reverse complement strand
AGCCAGAATGTTTGGAAATCTTTGTTTAATGCCTAGCAATGTATATTTCCAAAGATATGACTTCAGTGCCTAAAAGTATTTGACAACTTGTGACAGTTTTAAGCTACAACTGCAAATATAAAGTCTATGTTTACATCTAGAGGCATTTGCATGTGCTATATCTAACATTTACATGAAGTAGATTTAATATTTATAAATCTTGCTCAAATCACAAGGGAACTGCTGTGATCTTGAAGAGTGTCATGTTTGCATCATAGGCGGCTTATCTCACCATATTTAAGTAACTAAATATAACTATATGAAAATTATCTTTTTGTAAAAGTACTACATGCAAAGGAAAATGGGAAGAGGTAAATATTAAGAAGAATACATTGTCTCTTAATAATCATAATGAGAATGTCTTGGGAATGATCTGCTGCCTGGATTGCCTGATGCCAGACTAAGAATAATTATTCTCTCAGTTTGTTTGCTACTGCTCTTGTTTATAGTTCCAGCAAGTGTACCAGAGATGCCAATACACTTACACACATGCCCACACACACAAATCAACACACGTAGCAACATATTTTCTTGTCTCTTATTTATTTATTATTAAATGCTGAATCCTTGTTGACTTTTCTCGCAAACCAGAAGTCCTTGCCACCTTACAGGTAACCGTGTACCCTTTAATTCCACATATCATTCCAATTTCACGTACACTTCCAGCCTTATTTTGAAAACAAGTGGACTCCATTTTTTTCAGCACATAATACAATATTATGATTAAAACAGAGCCATGGACTAACTATATGAAAATTCAATATGAAAAAATTAGCCAAATTAAAAAGTAATTTTCTTTCAGTTAGAAATGAGCAGCACTCTTAATGCACTTAAGAGCAGAATGACAATAACCCATTAATGAGATTCAGGCATGAAAAAATAAAACCTATTTTTAAACTATATGAGGTGAGCTATTTCTGGCATAGATGGTAATATATATAACTGTCTAACTTTGCTTCAATATATCTCACCTGGTGGGATGACACTTAAATTGCTATGGACAATTCAGGTCACCTACATTCTAAAATCTGAATATATAAGAAAAAGGGACTTCAGTCTTTCAGGATGAGACAATAAAATGCTAGTAAATAGCAAAACTTAATAGTACAGGACTGAGGCTGTTAATTCTGTTCTTTCTAAAAAAAGGTATGTGGGCTAATGAGCAATGTTAGCACTGAAGTAAATGAACACAACTGAACATTAATAAGTCTGGTCTTTAACTGCCCCTCAGAAAGCTGTTATTTTAGAACCTAACTTTCATGTCAGAATAGCCAAAAAAAACAAAACAATTTTAAGAAGATTGAATGATGTTAGACAGCACTGGATCCCACACAGAAGATAACCTTTTTAATCCTATATTTTCTTAATTACAAAATGACTGTAAACAATGATCTGGGGCTTGGAGAATGTAATTACATTCTTCTAAGACAATTTAGTGGGACATGATAGAGTGATCTGTGGGTAAGCATCTACTCTATCAGAGATGTTTTAAACTGTGTGTCTGCTGTAGGGGAGATTGATTCTCGGGTGTTCCTTGATCTCCTTGATCCCTCAGAAGTTTAAATACAGGGTCTGATGAGACATGATTCTTCATTTCACTCAGTGTCCAGATGGAAAGAAAGGGAAAGTACATGAATCCAGGAAACAGTCAGGACATCTACTGCAAGTGCTATGGGTTTTTATGAATCAATGTGGTCTTTTTATATTTTGTGAAGAGTTGGACAAGAAGAAGTTTGTGTGTGTGTGTGTGCTGTACAGGTTAAAGATAGGGATGAAAAGTGTTTGCTTGCACCTGCAGAAAAGAAAAATAGATGCTTCCAATGGGACTTTTAAAATAACAGTAATAAAACCATAATAAATATGATTGAATTCTTTGTCCTTCTTTGCTGAAAATTTTATTAGTCATATGGCCTGGATTTTCAGTTTCTCTCCATCTTCAGAGCCATACTTTCCTAGACAGCTCTGATTTTAATTAAATATGAGGATAAAAGTAGAAAGTTGCAAGACCTGCTGACTTTTTAGAAACTGATGCTGGCATGCTGGAAATATAAGTACAGTATAAATACAGCTGACTAACAGAACTTTTGTGTCTCTTTATTCCCCTCCTAATGAGGCAATACTGCTGCTGAAGTCCACCCATTTGATTCCAGTAAAACAAGTATATGAAAAGGAAAAATAAAAAAAATTACTATAATGGTTATGAATTACTAATTTCAGAATGAATTTGAAAGTCTAGGAATGCCAAAGTAAACTTAAGAACCAGCCAGGTGTTTACAGCAGGGACTGTAAAGATCTGTCATGACTTAATAAATACTGCCAGCTGAGATTTAAACGTTTCTGATCTGAGTTGCAAACTAATTTAATTTGTGGAGTTAGAGTATCTGTGTGCTAATGAAGTACTTCTGCTGCTTTCTTTTTAATGTTGTGAATTTCTGAAAATATTTTCTTTCAGACTACTCTGCATTCTTTACTATAAAACTTTTAAAAACAACTGAAGTCCTCAACTTGTACCTAACAGGTGTTGCATAACTGTAGTAACAAGACCTTAAGGAAAACCACCAGGGGAGAAAACTCTTTTTAAAAATAGTGGTTCAAAACCTTACAAAAGCTATAGAATATATTTAAACAGAAGGGTCAGCAAGACACACAATATACTTCCTAAAACCATCCTGGAAGAAACCAGAAACCTCACAGAAGAGACAACTACTCTGAGAAACAGGACAATCCATACATAACATGGAGAATATTTTAGAGTAGTGTGAAATGAAAACCAAAGCCATTCATGTAGTCAGAAAAAAAGCAAAAGGTACCGATTACAAGGGAGTAGATGAAGCAGACAAATAAGACATTGTAAACCAAAGCATCTCACAATATAGCTTTTACGTGTGTGAGTCCCATTGCAAAATTCAGCTAGTGTGGAGAGCCTGAGCTCCCAGTTTAATGCACTGAAGAACTAAATCACTCAGAATGACAGGATTTATAACAATGGCTCTGCATTTGCCTGAAGCAGCTAGGACACAACACTGTGAAAAAGAGCTGTGACTCCAGATCAGCCCTTCACAAATGCCTAAAGGACTGGGCTGCAGGGAAAAGCTATTTCAACACAGAATTTACAGCCCACAGGCTCTTCCTCACTTACAGAGTTTGAAACAGTGCCGCAAAAATGTTTTCTTCTTTCGTTCATAACACAAGAGAGAGTATTCTTATGGAAAAAAAGCTATAACAGACATCACTCTCGTGTCATATATATGAGATTCTTGTTGCAGTGTTTTCATAGAAAAGTTTAAATTCTACACTTTCAAGAAAGTATTACAATCTGAGCTATGTGCTATTCTACTATGAACACCAGAATCTCTTTTCCTGTTCATGCTGTCTACATTTGCAAAATAAGTTACACTGAATAAAAAAAAAAAATAGATCAGTAACAGAGGAGATGCAAGAATCGTTGTTAACAATCTAATCCCATAAAAGCAGTATTAATTTGAGACACAAGAGGGTTATGTTTGATATATGTTTAGGTGTAATTTCTTTAATTTATTCAATGACTGCCATGACCAGAATCAAAATATAAGCTACTGCAGCTGGATTAAATACCTCTATGTTTCAGTCGTGTCAGTCTGCCTACAGTCTTAGTAGCAAAAATGATCATTTGAGCATGACTTCTTTCAGGGACACGGGCAGTACAATGTAAACATGAAATATAAGTTACTTCTACTATTGTTTTTACTCCTTTCTTGGAGAGTTGACCTAAGGATAAATGGCGACAGTTGCAAACTCTTACCCTATATAAAAGTCTGCTCACTTACGGGAGACAGTTCACAATAGAAGTGTTTAGGAGGAAAACTTCTACATCATATTGACCAGGATAACTCAATCCCATTTCTCATCTTGAGGAAGACTGGGACTTACCACAGAAGACAAAAGACTCACTTTTTACCCATTAACAAAGAAAGTTTTCAGGTAAGAATTCTGACAATTTTTTATTATTCATTTCTCGCAAACCTTTCTTGTTTTCCTAAGGTATAAAAAGAAAAGGGGAAAAAAAAGGAAAAACCAAAAAAGGTACAAGATACTATGAAACAGGAAACATACTTTAATATTCTAATGAAATGATAATTTTTTTACTTAATGCCTATCCTTTTAAGAATTCTAGCATTCTGAGAGAAATGCTATCTTTAACACTAAAATATATTTTTGCTCACATTTTATTTTTTCTAACTCTCATTAGTAGAAACTATTCTGTTTTACAATGTAGTCATCCATTTTTGTTGGAGATTTATTTTAAGAAATGGTGAAAGGTTGAAAACAAGATGTATTTTGAAAACAATATGACGTATTGGCTTTTATTAACAAGAGAAATGTGTTTCAGCTTGACTGAACAAGAACAGTTCAAAGCAAAGCCCTGTAGTATTCTACTAGTATTTATTTGAAATTATTTTAAAAAGTGAAGGATCTAGGGATACAGTTCTTGCCTCAAAAACAGTTAAAGTATTCCCTCTATAGAAAAAGCAGCAAAACAACTCTTCTAGGCAGAGCCTGGAACTCTGTCAAACTAAAAATAAATCTGAAACTCTCTTCCTGTCTGCTGTTTTACTAAAGGTGGGCCTCTGGCATTTCAAAACATCAGCAACAACATTACAGACACATTAGTTTTCTGTTGTCTCTATCCCATTCTGCCTCATTTTAGTTTTTATTCAATACTCTTAATGTGTTAGGAGGTCTTAGGGATTTAGTCTCAATACATTAATAATTTAAATATAATCATCACTTCGTGGAACATCTATCTTTCTTCTATCACTTGAGCTAGCTTTAATTCCTCTGGCAGTTTAGTAGCATTAGGCTTTGAGGTTCACAGTATAACTAACTTGAAAGTTTGTGTGAAATGAAGCAGCAAAGTTCAACAAACTATCACAGAGGATTTATTCAAGTATATGAATATGAGTCAACAATATAGAAAACACCGATGTAGAGAGGAGAAACTTTTTTCTCTTGAAGTCCTTAGCTGCTATCCTTAGACCATGTGATAATTAGATCATGAGTTAATTGAAACATACAAATTAATTGCACTGATTGCTATTTATATGAGATGATAGTCTTTTCCTGACAAATTTGCTTTGATGAGGCAAAGGAAGCACTTGACATTTTGCCATTGAAAGTCAATTGCTCTCCTGCACCAATTAAAATGACACAGTATTTGAACTCAATTGCTTAATGTGCTGTTCCAAACAAATAAAAGAAGACAATGCATAACCTAAGGTGTCCATGCTTTTAAAGCACAGTGTATCAGTGTAATCAAATTTTTAATAAGCCTAAAAATCCTTTCGTTGTCAGTGGGTTTTGGCAGACAGTTCTTAATTTATTAGGAAAAGAAATTATAGTCTTTCAGGAAACCGATAGCAGGCTGTTGATTTCTCCATGCTGGCAACAACTTTGAAGGAAATTTTCTGTGACTCTCTAGACCTAGAGAAAGAAAAGCAAATAATGCACATAACAAACACTAAACTTAAGCCAGAGCCATGGAGTAAAGTGACAAGTGGAACAAATTAGCTTTATCATGACTATAAGCTGTTATGAACTTCTCTTGCTGTTCATCTTCCTTACAAAAGCAAGGGCTGTAGTACATCAAAAAATAACAGAAAAAATTTTATGATTCTGCATATAAACATGGATCATGGTGTTCTAATTTCCTTCCACATCAGTTCCCCATTTGGAAGGAAATTCATAGCCCAACATTTGTGACTCTTCCACCACTGATTACTTCCAGAGAAGAGCCAAACAGGGTCTCTTAGCCAAACTGTTCCTTCAAGTTCAACAGTCAATTTAGAATTTAGAGGAAGAAATATTCACTAAAGCACAATAAGCACCATTTTATCTAACAACTGTTTATTATAAATTGTATAACCAACTCTGTAAGACAAGTCTAGAATCCAGGTTTCTATTTTGTACTGTAACAGCTGATCTAGTCAGCTTTTCTTAGCAATGATTTTTCTTTCACTGTGTATTGTTTCATTATTAACACAGGAACCTAATCTCCTCTTTCTAGTTAAACTGCCTTCCACCTTCACCTTCATTTCTATCTGTAGTTGGATGATTACACTATTTTTGGAATAGATGTCAGTCGACAGCACTTCTGGGTGAGACATTGGTAGGCATATGAATAAAAATGGAACGACTTATGGTGCGAGTAAGGTTTCAGCTCTTCCTGCAGACAGGGGCTAAAGCAATGTCAACATTCCCAATCACAGAGCAGAGACGCCACCACCAAATCACTGCCTCCTTCCTATCATCACTGTGGAGACATATTTCTTTGACCTGAAGGCCTGAAGCCATAAACAGATTTTGTCTTTCAGCTTCACTGAGTACCATCGGGACTGCTTACTTGAATGCTTATGGCACCTTTTTTTTATCTTGGTCTGCTGGGCTACTATTATGGGGTGAGAATTTTTTTCCCCAGTGCTTGAACATCCTAATAAGGTTCGTTGGCAATTTACTACTTTAAATAAATTTTGAATGCCACCCAAACGCAGCTCTATTATCTACAAGCAAATGCAAAGTGTCAGTGTTTTATTGTGTACTATTCTTTGTTTTTTGTTAATATACTGCTGTTTATTTTGAAAGTCACCCATTACTTTCATCATGATTGAGCATCTTAGGTGATATCTTTTTATTTCAGAAATAAATGACAAAACTTCAGTAGAGTTCAGTAACATCATGGTTTCATGCCTTGTATTTTTACTTATACCCAATCTCTCATGTATTACATTAGTCAACCAATAAAATGCATTTATTCTCAGTAGTATTAGAGTACCCAATTATTAGGACTTAAAAAATACTGGTAGCACTACAACTCAAATTATTTTTAAAATAACTTATGTTGCCAGCAATTATTAAGTTGAAACTATTACAAAAATTATAAAGATCGAAAGATGAAATTAATATATTAGACAACTTGTTTGCATTCATATTCTTTACAGTACATTTACTCTGTTTATGCTGCATTTGAAAAGTTACCAAAAAAATAATTCTAGACATGTTAAACCAGGTTTTGACATAGTCTTCATTATCACATTAGTCAAGTCAATACATGCAGTAAAACTCTCGTTCAGATAACATACTTGCTAATTCAGCTAACACCTTGCAAAATAGTAAAAGGAGCTATGGTAATCCAGGGTAAAGAGCTGCAAATATAAAATGTCTCCAGATTGCAAACTACTAAAGGATATATTTTGACATTAGATCTATTGAGCGGTTTTTTTCTAAATGCATAAGCTAGCCAGCACAGAAATGCTGAATCAGATTGTTTTCATTCAGCTACTCCAGAGAAGGATGAACTCTTGGTGGGCGAAACCAGAAATTGATTAAATAAAGCCCTGGCACCCTGCTCTTTTTTAATAAAGCTTTATTAAGTCAACTCAGGAAAACAGATGACTCTTCAGAGTCTTTGTTCAAAATATAGCACAAAAAAACCACCATTGCACCTCTAGAAACATCTACTGAACTGGGCAAAACAAAAAAACATCCTAGAACAAACTTAATTGGAGCTATTCAACTCACCTCACTCTCTTGCAGTATTGTGAAACTTACTGTAAAAGGAAATAAAATGTCACTAAAAACCTGTAAAAGATGAAATTGTGATTTTCTCGGAGTCTTACGAAAGTGGGACTCTGAGATGTAGGACATGAAAAAGAAGCTGCTATACAAAACATATTCCCCAACAGAAACCTCATGAAAAGGTGCAGCTAAAGAAAGCCATGACAACTGCTTCTACTCAGGCCACGAATGTTGGGTAAAAAGACAAGTATAACAGAAGCGTGTCAAAGTGAGATTGCCATGATATGATTTTATCAAACTTTTACTTCTCCTCACTATT
Organism: Gymnorhina tibicen; assembly: GCA_013399875.1. NCBI lineage: Eukaryota > Metazoa > Chordata > Aves > Passeriformes > Artamidae > Gymnorhina > Gymnorhina tibicen. The sequence continues at coordinate 578,820 of VXAZ01010280.1, read as the reverse complement.
ATCATAGTTTTATCTTGATCTTATGATCCAGTTATAAGACATGCCTTTTCCTGAGTTAAGGTGCAAACCAGACCATATGCCAAAGCCAATAGTATGGATTTTATTTAACAGTAAATGTGAGGCAGAGAAATAGAAAGAAATAGGCAGGGAGAGGGAAGGGGCAGGATGGGGAGTGGGGAAAGGAAGGGTAGGGGGGAGGAGAGAGAGAGAGAGAGCATCATGCAGCCCTGGCTGTGGCTGTGGCTGTGGCATCCTTCTGGTCCTTCACAGTGGTCTCCTCAGTGGTGGGAGTCCCCAGTTCTTCTGGAGGTACCATTTTTATACAGTCCAAGTCCCAGGTATCCATGAGGTGTAGATGCTGTTCCCATAACTTGAGATGGAATGTGCATAACCAATTTCTTCCTTTCTCTCAAAAATTCTCATGAATTTTTGTCCAGAGAGTTTAGCCAGATCTGCCTCACCGAGCATGGAATTAGCATCTTCCTGTTGCCATCTGTGCAGATTTTGGTGTCTTCTCACAGACATTAGATCTTTCCACATAAACCCGTAACACAAATCTTCCAGAAAATTAACACTATAAATTGTTCATATGGAGGATTGGGATTTGGTAGTGTTTTCGGATTGTTTTGTGTTTTGCAGGGTGGTTGAAAGAAACACATTTCCAACCAAGAGAAAAAAGAAAGAAAAGGGAAAACACCAAGGGATACACCGTGTTGAAAAGGGCTGAATGCAGGAACATTAGTGACCTTACTGTCTAGTGTCAGACCCTTATATGCTCTAAAAAATTACTGATGAATGTAGTACTGAATGAATACTGAATAATATTGGGGTAAAGATGGGTGATTGTACCTGCCTTTTTTCTGTTCCACTAAAATAACTTTCCAGTTGAAAAAGATGGAATTTCATGTAAACTGGAAATAAACTGTTTTAGAGAGAAAGAACCAAGCTGATTTTTCTTTTTCCTGTGGTTTTGCTGCATAGCCATGCAACCTTCTCTATTTTGATCAGTTCCTTTTCAGTACAGTTAAGATGTACAGAGAGCTGCAAGAGAATTTTTAACTTCAGATACTGCTTGGAACCATGAATCTCTTTTTGCAGTGGAGCTTAGTATGCCTCTCTGTAGAAGGAGGAGGATGCTCACTCTTCTTAACCCAACTGTGGCTTTCAAATGCTTACTAGACTAAGCAGCACTTTATTAAGAAACTAAAAATGCAGAATTTTGGTATAAGGATATGATAAACAGAACAATTTAAGCACAGAGTACTAAGAGGAAGAACAGTTAATCTCTTTTTGTTGCTATCTTTCTATATACCTTTCCTGACTATTTTTCTTCTTAGCTTATTGTCACCATAAAGGTATCCATATGTTCAGTATTTATATACTGAATTCTACAGTTGCTAGATAACTATTTTTTTCCTAGGTGGATCCAGAAGTCATATCATGAGGCTGTACTGTACATGAGTAGTCCAGCAATGGTTCACATGAACAGTGGGTTCAGTTCTCTTAGACTCTTGGACTCTCTTTTCTAGGCTAACCAATACCATCTCTCTCAGCCCTTACACAAAGGAGAAATGCCAGATCACTTCATCATTTCAGTCACCCTTTGTTGAACTTTCTGCAGAGTATCCATGCCACTCTTGTACTGAGGAGCCCATAACAGGACACAGGACCCCAGGTGTGGTCTCACCAGTGCTGAATAGAGGGGAATGTTCACCTCCCTTCATCTACTGACAATACTTTGGCTAACGCAGCCCAGGACACCATTATCTTTCCCCTTGTTGAATTTCATGAGGTTTCTATCAGACTACTTCTCCAGACACGTGATTAAAAAATAAAAATAAATATTCAATCTCAAACATGCTAACTCAAAATTTCAAGATTATGTCATTATGTCATCAATAATATAGTTGTCATGTGTTCGGTAAGCTGAATGAGAAGAGTTGGATGCCTTAACAGAATGGTTCCCAAACCACACATCTCAGGATGAACAGCATAAGGACGAGCATATTCTAATAGTGGCTTTACCATGTAACTAAGATAATACCATGATGATTTTTTGCTTTTCTATATACCCCTCTTATATACCCTTTTCATATACCCTTTCATACAGCTTTGCATGTACCCTTGGTGCTTTCAGCCCACATACTTGCAATTCCCTAAGTCTGATAACAAGCTTACACCCAAAGTTCCGTTAAGCCAAGAGACCAAACATCTTGGAAACCTCACAGTTGGGGGTCAGAAAGCCCCAGACACCAAGGTCCTCTCCAGAACACATTCTGTAAACTAAGATAGGCCCCCCCAGGGGGAAGGTTCCTCAGGACAGGGGCTTCTCTTGAGCCTCTCATTGGGGAATCTTTGATAGATATGCTAATTTGCAAGGTCTATAATTGTATACACGAATCATCCTGTGTGTGCATCTTGGGGTGGGCACCCTGGTGTGCATTTTCCGGGGGGGGGGCACTTTTGGGTGTGCATTTTTGATGTGCATTCGGGGGTGCTTTCTGTCTGGATGTGGTGTACCTGAGGATCCTCAAATACAGAGGTAAAACCTTTTTTTCCCCCTCTAACCGTGTTTGGCTTTTAATTCTAAGCCCAGGGAAAGGCAACAAAGAAAGGGCATTCAGGGGAATTCTTTAGCTAAAGTTTCCTGCATTCCAAAGATTCCTGAATTCTCTTCTGGAGAGTAGTGGAACTTTCACAGGTTGGGAAAATAAAGGATTATAGGCTAGATTTCTATTTTGTGGTTAGACCATTCTCCAGAATTAAAAAATTAAAAGTTAATAATGCAGGAAATGATCCTGGCTATCCTATGACACTGTGTTCTAGCCAATATCGGGATGTGGATCACTACCACAACTCAGAAGATACTGATTTCTATCTTTTATGTGGAATACAACCCTACAGATGTGCATACAGTGCTCCAAGATTGGACACTTTGCTCCAAGTCTCTAAGATCTTAGTTGAGAAGCACACTATTCCTTCATCCTTCATCAAATTCCTGTCACAGTTTAGTCCTTCACAGAATGAAAGAAACATTACTTTGGACTCCCACAGATATATATATAAATATACATATATAAAAGAAGAAAAGTGAGATGTTTATAGAGCGTAGACATTTTGTGGGTTCAGATGGCAGCTGAGCTTTAAATTCCACATCTAATTTCTACCAGTATCATTCATAAGGCACTAAACTGCTTTCTGGCATCTGACCTTCATTACCCAAGCATATCCATTGCCCTAATTTAGACTTTACTGGAACTATTTTTAAAACAAATCATTAGTCATGGTCTCTATCTACACTGGTGACTGTATCACTGTATCCGTCTTAGGAGAGATGTCACCCCACTATGTGGTACAGTGATTCCTGTGTATTTAACTGAGGACTAGCTATCTCCAGAGCATACTGGTGGTATCTGCACTACAGGTCAAGTAGCCCTGGGCAGCTGGGGTCACATGTAGCTCCTGAGGACCAAAATATTTCTCTTTTCCTGTTAAAAGTGTCTGACATACTGTGCAGATTATGCTGTAGGAGAGTTATTTTTACGTTTTTCTTGATTTAGGATGTGGTATTAGGTAATACAATAATGACTTAATGCCTGAAAGAGTTTAAGTGTATTCACTAATGTAGAAAGAACTCAGTCTGGTGCTGTTTCACCTATGCTGGATTTGGAGAGCAGCACTAAAATCAGCTTCTAAAACCATGCAAGGATATGTTTTGGGGGAATATGTTGACTTGCATTCACAAAGATCCTGGGAAAAATTTAATATTTACACAGTGTAGATGTGCGGAGATGGAAACAAAATGGTGATGTGAGCAGCCATGATTAGTAGCCTGATTAGAAGGAGAATATTACTGAACAGAAGGAAATGTCTGTTGAAAAATACTGACAGACAAATTGCCTGCCAGCCTGAGATCTGTGAGCCTGGGAACTAGGCCTTGGCAGCAGAAATACCCTGGAAAAGTCCAGCTGGCATCTTTGAAATACAGCTGCAGACAAACAGGAGGCATCCTGAGATACCATCAATAAGTGCAGAACCTAAGGAACTGCAATGGCAACTATCATCTCAAAAAGTGGAAACAGTCTGGGAAAATGGAATTGGTCTGAAAAAACACAAAACTTCATCAGGTATTGGCTCTTACAGGTGAACAATAGAGATTGACAGTTCAGAATGCTGGTGATTGATGTAGTCATCAATGAAATAGTAGTCTCTATGAAATAAAAAGGACTTAATTTTCCTTTCTTCTACAGGCTGAATTCTCGAAAAGAAATTTCTATGGGATCTTGGACCCAGGCTGGGGATGCCTGGATGACTTCAGATTCTGTAGTGCACGTTATCTTTGAAGAGAGACTCAGTCTGTTACTTCATTGGTCCCACTTCTGGGGTTAGTTTGGTTTGTCCTCTACCTCTGAGATGGTTCAGTTCCTTTCTTGCATCAATATGTCCTCCTCTTTGGGGTCATTTTGCCCCCTCTGAAATCTGTCTAATTCACTTGATACTAATATTACATATCCACATAACTAATCTATTAGAACTACCCATTGTTACATTGTTGATAAGTTTGTTTCACTAATTATAAGCTTCTGGTAGCTGCTAATAGGACAGAACTATTTGGTTGCTGTTTTACAATTGATTGTTGTTATATGATTGATTGCTGCTATGATTGATTTCTTCTATACTATTGATTGATTGATTGATTGATACTATATTATTGATTGCTGTAGCAATCTGTAATAGTTTGATATATGCATATATATATATGTGTACATAATATATATATTAATCATAGCTTTACTAGCTAGTGGTAATTTTGTGCTGTTATACCTGCTAGTGGTAATATGGGGGAAATATATCTGGTGATCTGTAATAAAGAGACTTTTAGAGGATTGTACCCTTGTGTATTATGGAATCCTAAGAACCCACAGTCACGATTTTTATACACCCACAGAGCAGGTTATTTTTTTGCCTGTGACAAATAGTGAGATAAGCTACTTGACAGATTTACCCATTTTAAATATGTCAGAGTGCAATACACTTTCACCGGGTCCTTTGAGATTGTGGAGGTTGTAGTATTTAATATCAGTTTTACTTATTCTAAGTATAGCTGATGTTGAAAAGGACTTCTGATTTATCAGAGTTATTCAAAATAAACTGTATAACACCACCAAATATAAGTCACTGTTAGCAAAACACAGCAAATGCAGTGCACAGTTCAATCACAATATCATTGTGATTCCCATTCCCAGTGTCTATGATATGCTCACTATCACGATCCAGGGTGTCCTCAGTTGGCAGGAAGTAATACATAGGTTGAGGCCAGCTCAAGCTCTTTGTTCTCTTAGAAATTCTTTTACTTTGTTTGTAGAAGTAGAAAAACAGCTTGCTTTTGTTTTTCTACTCCGTGTTGCGCTGAGCAACATTCACTCCCCTTCATGGCTGGCTTGACTCCCCCTTGGTCTGGCTGACTCAGGGAGATACACTTTCAAGGAACACAGGGAGAAACATTTACACCACCAGTTAACCAACTCAGCTGTTGATAGTGGTTTATCTGAAACAACCTCTGGTCCCTTTTGTGTTGAGATTACATTAGTTTCTTTGCATTACTCCCTGAGCTTCTTGGACAAATCAACTTGACCCACTTCTACTGGGATTTCTTTCATTGTAGGAGTTTGTTGATCAGTCACAAAGTGGCATATCAGGTCTCCCAATAGGATAAAAAATTAAAAATCTGAGGGAAGTCATTAGACTTTCATTAGTAATAAAATATGAGTTTGTCTACTCTGCTGATATTGTTTCCTAAATAGAAAGTTTTCTGCACTAAAATGAAGATTTATCCTACTTTAGATGATTAAGAGTCATGAGACTTTCTGTAAAGTTAGCAGGGTGGCTGTGTGAGTAGGGTTTAGCTCTAGATGGTTGATTGATTCGGGATGATAGTGAGTGTATACTTATGCTGATTATACTGAGCAATCCCAGTCTTATGGTAATCTCTAAATATTTTATTTTAGCCTATTATGTCATTATACTACAGTTTATATTTAGTATGCTCTAGTAGATGGTTGGTTGTTTAGTGGAACAACTTTCCAAGTTTTCTAGTTTTCTCATGACACCAACAACCTCTGCTTCAGCTCTGGACAAATACGCATCTGCCATTCTGTTGGGAATGTCCCTTTTCCTTCCCCCATCCTCTCTGGCAAGACAGGGACAAAGACAGAGACTATGGGTTGAGATAACAGTTTACCGGATTTACTGAAAACAAAGCACAATGTAAAAAGAAACAAAACAAGCAATAACAGCAGCAATATTATTAACAAAAGTATACAAAAGAGAAGGTGCTTTACACACAAAAGATGTTTGCCGCCTCATCTTAGTTCTGTGTGGCCACCAGGACAAAGACAGGATGGTGGATGCTCCTCACAGTGCTCTACCTGTCCCCAAGCCTGAGACAATGGAAAACGACGATGGACAAACCCCTGAAAGCTAGATCATCTACCTTTGTTAAGTATCAAAAATATTTCTCAACTCAAATTAGTTCAATTCTGATAATTTCTAAAACTGTTTAATTATCCAGTGTCTGATGGTGTTTGAATGCATGAAAATATGGAACCAGAATATATAATCAAGTGACTGTTATCTTTTTTTTTTTTTTTGAGTTATCAGGAAATTGTTCTTAGACGTTCATATTTATTCATTGCACGGGAATATACTAAAAAAATCCCCAAACATTTCTGGTAAGCTTACACATCTCATTAATGTTTAATGTTAAGCTTTCATTTCAGTTTTTGCAAAGATGGGAAACTGAACCTAAATATGCCAAATTATAACAACACTAGCACTGTATATTAACACAACAATTGACACAGATCATGCATCATTTTTTCTAAGAGAATGATTCATAGTAATAAACATAAGGTTGGTAGGAGTGAAAGGGGAGGGTGGTGTACTTGAGGTAGTCTCCTAAATTTAAAATTATTTTCCTTTAGTCAGTAAAATCCATAGTAAATATAGACTTTTTAAGGTGACTTATCAAAAATCATTAGGAGGTATGGAATGTAACCATAGTGAATATCACAGGAAATTACCTTCCTTGTCATATAGAAGCAAGATATTTCAATGTCTGCAAGAGAAAATTTTTTTCATTTAGACAATAGATGACCCAAAATTTCACCTGCCAACAAATGCACTGCAGTTTAAATGAGTGCAAGTGCTACTAAAATAGATTATCCTGACCTTCAATAGAATGTTTATTTTTAGTCTTTACACCCTTCCTGCATTATCCTACGTGTGTACTCCTTCCTGGAATGCAACTCTGAATATGCCTCTTAGGAAATGCTGCTGCCTACCCACAATTTTGCTGAAAGATCACTCCAAAGTATTCACCTGTTTGTATTTGAGTAACTGTAGATCCCTCTGGATGAGTAATTTGTACTGGTCTTTTTCATCTCTTTACATTTCCTTCTGAGCACCCTCTCTCCAAGACTGTTTCATCACTGATTTACATAAACTTCTTCTGCTAGCAGCTAAACATGTGAGTGTTTCTTTTCTAGAGTCTTCTCCTAAGACTGGTAACGAATTACATGTATCTTTTGTTCTCATTTTCTTTAGATGGGAAAGGAAGCTAAAACATGGACAAAAAATCCTGCTGAGTTTTAACCACCTCAAAAGCCTACCCTGGAGGAAGAAAATTACAAAATAAGTACAATTAATAATTGATTACTAAAATTCAAAATTATTTGTAGCAAAAAAAAGGAATGGAATTGTGTTTTACTGCTTCACACGAAACTTGTCTATGAAAACTTATTGGACTAGAAATAGTAAACAGCATCACCTGAACTGATTTATTCATTTTTGGAATGTCTCTGAATCTATGTACTAAGCAAGGCACAGCAATGACATTCTGGCAGAAGTGAAATCTTTCATTGCTTCCATGTGCAACTTGTCAATTCCATATCCTGGGGCTGAAAAGGAAAACTAGGCTATAGCAAAACTGGAGCAGTATATTAAGCTTCTATTGCTCATTTTAGTCATTGTAAAGGAGCACTCCTGGTACACATCTGAATAGAGATGACTGGCATTTCTGGCCCAGTGCATACTGTGAAGCATGGAAACTATGCCTAGAACCTAAAAAACCAAGATACAAGTGTCACACATTTTTAACTCATTGTTCATTATGTAAAACACCAAGTTAAGTTTGCAGTGAGCAAAGAGGGGTTCTCAGCAAGGAAAAATGTACAAAAAAATAGCAAGTTTCCAAGCAACACAGATTCTAGAGCAAGCACATAAATAAGGATGACTTCACTTATCATCCCTTTCTTCTTCTGGAAGTATGCACCTTTACAGAGAAGCAAAACATTCCCCAGTGACTGTTGGTGTTCTTTGTCTTCCTGATGTCATGCTGGCAGTATGATAATTTATATTTTAAAGGCTAGTATTGTTTTTAGAAGTCCTAACCCCACAAAACTGGGGAATGAGAATGATATTCTGTGGGACTCTTAGTTGTATATTCTCAGCAGATTCCTACTGACCCTATGTAAATTCATTCTTTTCCTTTTCTTGTCTCACTGTCCTTTATTCATTCCTTGAAACTCCATATGATTTCACTTAGAACTTCTTTAGACAGGATTATTTCCTTTATCTACATTTTTGTGAGCTTTTAATGACCAGCAGGGATAAAAAGTATGTCTTACCCATACTCACTGCCTGAAAAATTGTTTTATTTATAATTAGATCCCTGGACTCCATGTAGTTAGTGTTTAATTTCATTTATACTAGTGTAAATCAGCAGTGAATTACAAAAGCAAACTGGAGTAAAAAAATACCAGAATTTCACTCTGCTGGGCATCAGTTTTGTATCTGTTTTTTTGAAGTTAGGCACAGACCTCAATTTTGATCTTATTCAAATATTGGATTTTTCTTGCTTGACAGCAAACCAAAGTAAATCAAAATACACTACACGAAACCACATGAAGAGCCTAAAACTAAATTTCCTACTATTATCATGCTGGGATATTACCCTCATCTTTGGCTTCTGAAATTAATAGTGTGTTCTGCATTTTATATAGACTTTAAATTAGAAGCTGGCTCTGATCACTCAGTCTAGACTGAATGAGGAAAGGAGAAATGGGACAGAAAGAGGAAGCATTTTTATTACTTCAAGCACATAATAGCTTGAACAAGACTAAAAGAAATGATGGATGGAAAGATGGCACCTTTGTATTTTGGTTATCTTTGAAGACATGTCTATTTTGATTCAGAAAAATTAAAATATCTGTTAATATCTGTGCTACTTCCCAATTCATTAAAAAATCATTGCTACAAGGATTTCATATAAAAAAAACCTATTTTCCTCTGCTTCCATCAAACGTGTCTGTCACCATGCATTTGCTGTCATGTTAAAAAAGTAATATTTCTGGAAAGTAGCACTTGTGGGAATTACATTACTCTTAACATGGTAGCTGGCTTGTATAGGGACTACCTGAGGGCATTGCTTCCAGGCAATTGTTTGAAATATTTAATGCCACATAAATCAGTTCTGGTATGGTTCTGCAAATGTTCATAGCATATTAATGTTGCAATTCTAAAAGAAAAGTAAAAATCAAAACCCTATTTTTCCTTACACATGGGACTTGACACTGAAGAAGACAACACTTACATTATTTATTTTAACACCTGAGAGTCTATAGTTTAAAATAAAAAAAAAGAATTGCTCATTGAGTAAAAGCCACACAAATGTCTTTTTTGAAAGGAGTAATACTTTGATCATTTAATTTTACTCTCCTAAAGATGTCTAAATTCTCCAAGAGACACTGAAGAATATTAGCATTCCTTTAAAGTCTTCTTGGACCATGCCAAAATTTTTAGGGCCATAGTATTAATTTCTTAATCCTTTTGTTACTGTCAATTGGCAGAACAGTTCCTTGGAGCAGGTGTGAGTCATTCTGAAAGCATTATGTTTTTGAATTAAATTCTAACAGTAAAATTGATGCCTAGATATTTCCATTTCCTGTTGCTTTATATTTATGGAAAAAATATGGTGTTCTGCTAATAAGGAAAGATCAGTTCAGGATATTGGAAAAAATAACCAAATAGGGTTTTTTCACTTTAAAGGATACTCATATTAAATGTCTGGTTTTAGATATATCTGTAGCATGGGCTATGTTGAGCAGCTAAAAGAAATGCTGTTTCAAGCATATAGTGCAAAAATAGTGCAAAAAAAAATTGTAACCTTATTTAACAGTACTAGGTAGTGGCTTGAAAGTTTTGTAGTTTATTTGAAGTCAGGACTGCAGCACCCAAGACACTCAGAAGACACTCAGAAGCAACCAAAATATGTTCATTATCCCTGTGCTCAGTAATGGGCAACGTAATTTCAGCTTTCTTAAGTGGCACTTCTACCAGCATACTGCTAGCAGAATATTGTGGAAGCATGTCCTGTCCTCTAGATAATGAAAAGTATTTTCTATGAACTGTGTTTCACTGTGAATACAAATAGATACTGTTGCAAAGAGATCTATTGACTTAGTTGCTGTGTTTCAACAGCAAAGAGGAATTAACCTGAGATCCATCATTTACAATACTAGGTATTATTTGTAATGAAATGTTTAGAATTGAATAATTAATAAATTAGCTTAGAATTAAAAATATTTCCTTGTATTACTGTCTCATGTAAAAGACCAAACCAACCAAAAACCAAAACCACGCCCCCAAACCAAAACCACCCCCCTCAAAGCCCCCAATAAAACCCAAACCAACCAACCAAAAACTACCAAAAGAAACAGATATCCTGTTATGTCTATCATATGTGCATTGACTGTGTTAGCCATCACTTTTTTATGAAATTGCAAAACAAGTTCCAATCAGTGCTTGGTATACATATAGATATGGACATCCCATAAGACCAGAAAAATTTTTCCCAGTTACAGGAATGTTAACTTTCTGATCTTGTTCCTTCAAAAAATGGATATAAGTTTCTAATGGACTACAGTCTGTTCCTAATATTAAATCCTGCCAAATGTTGAAAAACTGAAGCTGAAGAGAACATGGAAAGAAAAGGAAAATCTAGTCCCTAACCAGCAACCAGAACCCACAAGTCAAGGCTTTTAAAGAAACTTTTTTCTTTCAAAACTTTGCATGATTCTCTTTCTGTCCTCTTTATATACTTTTTTACTCTGTTGTTTCATTGCACATATGCTTCTGTGCACAATTTATACCCATACTACTGAGCAGTTTTCTCCTGTCTTTAAAGCTAGGTCTAACTGCCTTATCATACACTCTGGTTACGTGTTGATGATATCTCAGTTTCTGTTTCTGCTCCTTTGAAATTAACAGAAATAGTGTTAATACCTTTCAAAATGTACCCCTATACTTGATAGAGTATGCCAAATCTGGATATGTCAGGTTTAATCATGGTACTGGCAATAAATCTCAGAAGACCTTGTAGAACATTCATTATAACATTGTGCTATATCCTGCATCAGAGTTTCTCTACTCTGGTTGCCTGTTACAAAACCTGACTCATTCTGGGCTGTAAAATGGCCCTTTGATTTCCATTATTATCTCTGTCACTGTCACAGACTCTTAGAGTGGAATGATATGGAGCAGTGAAGTCACCTGGGTTCTTCAGAATAGCTGTAAGAACTATGCTGGTTCTTTATGCTGAAAAAGAAATGTTTCCTTTTTCCACACAATTGTGTTAGTCAAAGTTTAAAAAGAAAATTAAGATGGCTTGCTTACGCATAGGTCCAGATTAGACTTTGGGAGCAGATTTTTATATATGCCTCCAGTACAAAAACTTCAATGTGAATTCTAATCTTAGAGATCAAGGTCAGCACTCCATATCCATAATCCAAAGTCAGAGCTAAATACTGGGGTCCATAAGCTGTGAGGAAATAGTTTCTGCATGTCTTGATGTGGTACTCATGTTTCTGGGAGTGAAAACATGAATCAATGGATAGGACATACATCCTGATATAGAATAGCTCCTCTTGAGGTATTTCTTACCAGTTTAAGTAATTTAATGCCATTTCAAAATCAGTAGAAAATCCTATATCTCATATTGATAAACAAAGTAGCATACTAATTTAATATTATATTTAATTTGAAATGGAACCAGCCCCATAAAATATTCCAGTAGAAAAAGAGATTCTTTTAGCGACCAGTTACCATGTTCAAGATACAAGTTTTGTCATGAGACTTTATTCAGACCAAATTATTAACCTGAAACCCTGTTATGTTGCATTTTGAAAAGATAAGGGAAGTGTCCCCAGTTATTATGATGGTAGCTGAAGTGTGTGCTCTCAACTCATTAATAAAACATGTGGTTTTGTTAGTTGCTCTGTATTTCACTTTTGTAGAAAAAAATAATCATGTTCATTGCATACTTCTAATATAAAAGAAATATCTGCAAGGCATACATAGATCATGAATGTAAGGTCTCAATTATGTAATTCATGAATTCAAAATAACAGATTGTTGCATTATTGTCCACTGCTCTGCTGTTTTGTCTAAGAAATGTTCTCTCTTGTAATTCCTGAAATGGGAAGAGAGCATAAAGATTGCTTTTTCAACAGAAGTTCTTTAAGCATGTTTAATTTAAGTGGTTTCAAGGCAGGAGTTCATCACTTGCCCGTGAAAATTATCCTTGAAATTGTCCACAGTGCTTTATAGAACAACAACAACAACAAATTATATTTGTCAGGTTGCATCTTTAATGTTCCTGTTTCTTCAAGGGAGAACCAAAAACCATTTCTATAATTAGAAAATTATAGCAGGGCATAGAATAACTGAGCATGTTTACAGGAGATGTGGGAGATTTTGTCTTTGTGCCCAGATAATTAAAACATTGCCTATTTAATTTCAAAATAAAGTTTGCAGCAAGTTTGATGAATTTACCTTGGAATTTTTTAACTCTAGCTGTTTTTTTTTTTATTTTTTAACTGATTATTAAATTATTACTTACTGGGGAATTTATTAATAATAAAGAAGATAATCTTTTACTTGTAGGGTTTGATTTCCACCCAGCTCAGCAGGAATTAAAAGCTGTTTTCATCTAATAATTTCAGTGGTTTATACATCAGAGATTTTCAGTTTGAGCTCCAGTGTTACAAGCTCACCACCACACTTTCCCTAATTGCCAGGTTCAAACAGCAAGAGCTTTAAAAACCTCACTTAAACTGAACTCTCTACTATCTACCTCCTATATAAGGGTCAAGCCTGGCTGAGAAAGCACACGTGGTGAACAATTTTTGTTACAGACCTGTGAGCATGCAAAGAAATGAATTTTCTGAAGCTGTCAGAATGAAACCGCTCAGCCTTGCTGGCTCTACGTCATACTTTGAAGTTAATACAACAGGGAGGTTGTAAGTAACTTAGGTGAGGAGCATTTTCTTAAGCATATTGAGAAAAATAGTCTGTCATTTAAAACTCAGCACTTCTATGTCCATTTCCAGCACGGAGGACAGCAAAAGCCTTGATCATCTGCACCCCCTGAAGCTCTTCTTCTCTGAGTCTTTTTTCTTCATGTACCTTTACTACACACAGAGACATTCTCAGACAACTTAAGAATTATTCTTTAACACAGCAAGTATTTATTGGCAAGTATATACACTAGGTAGGTAGGAATAGTGTGGTATTAAGCTAATATTATATTAGTATGTTCAGCACTCTGGATGAGACAGGTCTCTGCTTGCCAGGCATGTGCCAGCTGGATGAGGTATGGTTGTTCCCTTAGAACAGGCTGATCCTTGATGTTGTTTTGTTGCTATTTTATTTTTCCTAGGTTGTATAACTTCTCATGTCAGCAACACTTCTCTTTCAACTTTGAAGCTATTTTTTATGTATACTTAATAACATTCTGAGCAAAATTGAGGTTACAAAGCTAGACAGCACCAAACTGGAGTATACCTTGTTCATTCTCTCACACTCTTCTATTATCCAAACTGTATCACTAAATTCTCAGTGAATAAGGTCTCCTATCCATTAAAATCCTGAACTATTAATGGGGAGTGTTCGGAAAAATGGTGGATGGCCCACGCTTAGGTAACGTTGGGAATTATTCTCATATTTTAGCCATATAAACAATTAAGTACCAGTGGGTCTTGCTGTTCATGATATGTAGTGCAGTCATAACAATAAGGTTCCTGTTGCAGATGGAAGCCTCCAACACCTAATGTAGTGCAAATAATAGAAGTTTTAAATTAATATGTAAATTAACTGAATAGCACATTATTTTCAAAATCCTTCTATGGGCAGAGAGGAAAACAACATCCATTTATGCAAGTAAAGCCAAGTATACTGGTTAGTATAATTGAAATCATAACAGTCTAAATCAAAAATCATCATTAGTCTATATCAAATTTTTTCAGAGAAAAAAAGAATTAAAAGGCTGATAGAATACTTATATGAAGAAAAAGTCTCAATAATAGCAATAACACATTTAAAATTGTAATTTGCTCTCTTACTTTCTACTCCTTTTTCTGATGTTACACTTGCCCTTTAACTGCTCCTCTGGGCCAACAACTTCATTATGGGTTTGGTGGTGGTGGTGGTCTGTCATAGCCAGTTGTTAGCATCTGAAATCCTTTTCAGTGAGGAATAATATCATGTTGATGGTTTATTCTTTCTCTTTCCCATTTCCTGTCTTCTATTTCCTTTTCCTTTTCCTTTTCCTTTTCCTTTTCCTTTTCCTTTTCCTTTTCCTTTTCCTTTTCCTTTTCCTTTTCCTTCTCCTTCTCCTTCTCCTTCTCCTTCTCCTTCTCCTTCTCCTTCTCCTTCTCTCATTTTATTTTCATTTTTTATATTTATTTTTCTCATCTTCTTTTCATTTTTTTCCACTTGCAGCCATTTAAATATGCCCACTAACATGCTTTCAAAACTTTTTCTTCTTTGGTCTGCAGCTCCATGTTACATCCAAATTTATTATTTATAACACCTTTTACATATATGAGGTGGCATTTCTTTGTTCTCTTCTTTAACAATTAAGTCAGATCTGTCCAGATCCATGTCCGTAGGATTTTTTTAACTGGACCTGATGGGGTTGTTTATGGTGTAAGATTCCCAGTGTCAAGCCTGTGCTCCATCTCTTACCAGCCCATGTCTGGGCTCCTCTATGCTGCATCCTGCCTATTCGTGTCAAGGCCTCTGTCATACTAAACCTGTATTTCTCTACACAATATCATTCTGTTAGGGTTGTAAATATTTCCTTCTGCCTAGAACAACTTCTTGTTTTCATTATCTATAGGAAAATACATTTGTAACTTGCAAAGATTAGCAAAATTAAATGCAAAAAAAAAATAGATATAGACAGCTGATCAATTACAAAAAATGCTGTCAAAAATAAGCCAAGAAAAACAAAGTTACAGGCAACTCAAAATAAGCTCAAACCTCAAGCCTGTAAAACCCCAGTCTTGAGACATTGTAACCTCAGTACAATATGCAACAAAATGAGAAAAAAGAGGTGATTTCCAATACTTTTCAGACTATTTTGAAAGACCATTTATTGTTTTGTCATTTTCTCACTGCTTATTTTTGGAGATGCAGTAAAATCTTAAGAGCAGGAAGTAAGGAAAAGAATATATAATATTGATGTTTTTTTTCAAGAATAGGTGTTTTTTCTATTTTCCACACAAATTCTTTAAAATTACTGTTATCAGAATCGGATGAGTGAATTCTATTATTTCCCATAAGTTTAAACCAAATACCTCTCTGCTCATTATCAGTAATTCTCATCATGGGTTACCAAAGGGGCTGGGATTGTCATTAAAGCTGTAGGCTCAAGGGCCAAATTCTGTTCTTTACTGCACATCAGAAAAGTGGAGCAAGTACTTTGCTTAAGGTAGTTTTTCTAGCTTTACACTGAACAAAATCTAGAACTATTCCCATTAAAAAGTCAGGTCTCATACAAAACAAACAGTGCCATTATCTATGTTTATGCAGTATATATTTGATGATCATCAGGAATAATTTTGTTGAATCTAACTTATTTTCTTTACTACAAATAAAAGCTACAGAAAATTACAAGTAGGCTGTTAAGGTGCCAAGAGACATTATCTTGTGAGCAGTTCCACACAGTACTGTCATTTGACTCTAAACAAAGACTCAAAGCCTGAAAAAAATAAAAAAAAGCTTTTCAAAGCTTGGTGGATTCAGCCACCTCTTTGTCAGAAAAAGAAGAGAAAAAAATAACAAAGGATAAAAGAGCAAAAATACCCCAAAGCTACAATTTTTTTGTCAAGCAATTAAAACTGATTTTAGTCCCACATTACTTCTAACTGAAAGGTCTTGTACATTTGACAGTCTGCCCTTGAAAGCTACAATTTTGACTGTAAACTTTGCCATCTTGCATAGTGTAATGATAACTTGCATGTACTCTCCCAGCCTGTGCTGTGTTAATTTACTGGTGGAGTTTAATTAGCCTTTTGCCACCAAGTGATTAAGATGCACCCTGTTTTGTCCAAAAGTCACGTCCTGCTTTTAACACACTATCTATCTATTCACTTTCTCATACCTGGCTTTTATAACTGTCTGTAAAACTGTCCTTTACAAACTTAAAAATTCAGGACTGTTCTGCTGCTCAGAAAAAAACCCAAGCCTGTTGTACAACAGCACATTTCATACAGTAGCTTAACAGTTACACCAAAGGAAAATGAAGTTGTACATCTGACAATGCATAAAGGCAGACTGTGAGCTATGGGACAGATGTAGCTTTGCATTTTGCTTAAAGAGAGAGATGGACAATATTTCCTCTTCGCTTTCTCAAAAATCAGATTTTATCTGCATTAGTTCTACTTATGCACATGACAAAAGTCCAATAATAGACTAAATATATTGATCATTGTGGTGCAAAGTGCTCTTTTAATATATGTTAGAGTGGCTGATCAGGCATAAAACTGTTTATACCTCTTCAAATAAAAACTCAATATTTTTTCATTTTCAAGGCAGTAATTTACATTTACTGTTCTTCTACTCGAAGTCACGTCTATGAATTTCATACCCCGGAGTAATTTAGCTATTTGAGGTGGGTGAAACACTGCTTTCCAGACCTTTAAGTGGAATAATCTTAAGGAATTCTCGTCTAATATATCATGTTTCTTATTGTTTAAAGCTGCTGTCTTGATACAGTAACAATACATGTACACTGATAAGCAAACTCAACCTACTTATCTTCATATTAAATGAGTAAAGCATATATTTTATCCTGAGAACGTATGTCTATTTTTAGAAATAGAAGTTGTTAACTTTTGCTACACATTTTTATCCATTTGAAATGGGGTAGCTATCAGAATTCTCGATGCCTTCCATTTTGAGATTAGCTCGGTTGGTTAGAGCATGATGCTAATAATGCCAAAGTCATGGGGTTATATGTATGAACCATTCACTTAAGATTTGTACTTGATAAGTGTTGTGGGTCCCTCCCAACTCAGAATATTCCATCATCCTAATGGATTGCTGTCCCACCCCTCTGTGATCTTTTTTATAGTTGTTCTGATCTGCTGGTATCAGAAATAAAGAGTCATTACCCTGATGGATAACACTCACAAAATAACAAAATCATAAAATACAAAGAATTGAGATGAATAAATAGATCTTTGATTATTTTACAAGGATGATAATGTAGAAAATTTGTTTCCTTAATTTAGTGTTTTTCAAAGAGTTGCCATGCATTATTGTCCAGATACCACAGAAGAGGTACATAGCTTGTTGAAAGAGTTTAAGTTGAGGTCCAGGTACATGGGTAATAAAAGATGTGCAGGTTTTTTTCTAGTTCTCTCTACAAGGTGAAAATTAACTTGAAGAAAACTTGAACTTTCTGTTTCTGTGTCAGTACGAATACTAGAAAAAAAAGGTCCAAACTTGTTCACCCGCAAACCAAAATGACAAAACCTTTCAGCAGCTTGCTAACTAACCAGGAGAATGGCTAACCCACATACGTGTGTAGTCTTGTACACTACAGTTCCTCAGGTAAACTAACCTCATGGTCAGAATCTCCTTCATTTTTCCATGTCTTAGCAGACAGTAATCCGACTCACAAACACTACTGGCATTCATAAAGTAGTTTTTAATGCCTTTCTTATTTAGAAAGAGTGAATCTTGTAATAGGATTGACACTCATTCTATTTCCAATTAAACAGTCTGGGGTGACATACCCATATGCGAATTATTCTGGAACAATGTGCATCTATCTTACCCTTGGATCTTTGGAAGTAACAGTGACGTATGATGGCTTGTAGGGAGAACAGGAGTACCTCAGCCAGTCAGCAGCTCCTAGATTTTCACAGTGCTTTTCCTTTTACATGTCAGCCAGGAGTTCTTTGGAAAGACAAGATGTGAAAACTGTGTGGTAAACAGCTTCATTCAAGCCTTGTACCTCATGCTACATAAAGACAGTATCTACTGTAATTTTAAAAATACATACCTGCAGGAAGCAGTGCTTCCATGTTACACAATATCTCACAAGCAGTACTTATTAAGGCCATTGAATATCCAATTTAAATTCCTGCTGCAGTCACAGAGGATTGAGTTCAACAAAATCCTACCCTCAGAAGTGTGCTCTCTCCTAAGTTAAAACTTTGAGGTGACTAGTAGGAGAAGTTATTGAGACCAGTCCATTTAATTGAGGAAAATCAACATACACCAAAAGGTAAACCATATAATTTGCAGGAAGGCAACTCAATCAGCAGAAGAGATGGATGGAATTCAGTTGCTGTTCAAGAGACATTTTCTACATTTTATGCCGAAGTAAGCTGATAAAACAGTGAGTAGAACTTTGTTCTGAAATTGAAAAATCTGCGATTCCCCTATCCTAGATGTCTGTCCTAATAATTAATATTAAGAAACACATTTATTCTTTCTATACCTCTATCTTGCACACATTTTTGTTTGTGCATTTGTTTTAACACAAAAGAGAAACATCCTTTAAAAGTACCTCACTATATAATCACTGTCTATATGATCCAGAATATGCAGCTAGTTAATTCTCTTGAAAGTTTAATGGTGCAATTTGAACCTAATTAGATAAGTTAAATAATTTGATACAGCTTTTCCATTATTTGGGTGAGAGTTTTGAAGACTTAATTGTTTAATAAAATATAGGGTTATGATACCGTTTACTTATACTTATGTGCTTTAAATAGGAATCAGAAAAGTTTAGTCCTCTTTGAAAAAGAAATGTTGGCATTTAAAACTTCAGAATAAAGACATTTCTTGTAGCAGTACTGAGTGAAATTACCAAATCCCTCATGACAGCCAGTTTTTGTAGTTTTCCACTCAGTAAGTTATCATTCTGGGTTCTGGATTTCAGGATAATCAGGGCCAATTAAACCAAGCCAAATTTTGTGGGGAAAAAATGTCTAACTTCTCCTTAACATAGGGTTAAGTCACAACCAAGTCATTCAATCAGTTTTCAGGCCAAAAGGGAACACAAGTTCAGTTATTCATACAACTTCATGTACATACATATTAAGTCACTGTAAATGCAGGTTGAGTCAGCAAGATCTTTGAGGCAGATTTACCCATTTTGCTTTCAGGGAGCTGTCTTATGAAAGAATCATTCAGATTATCTAATAAATGGAGATCATTCAGATTATCTAATAAATGGAGAAAGCTTTAAGTGAGGAAATAAGGTAGGAATCCAAGTTAAAAAAAAAAATTATAGGAAGTTTTTCTTCTTTTTGTGTTGGGACTTTGTAGAATGGGTCTCAGCTTTCAGGCCTGTTTTTAATTAACTCAATGTATTTTATGAGCTGACATCCCTTAAGGTGCCTACCAAGTCTCTTTTTCCAGCCTCTGCTTGAGCTGCTATTTCCTAGTTCCTGTGATTATCATATTTGCTGCTACAGTCACACTCTGTACTCTGAAACTCTTCTTTCTTCTAGGTACACTTAGTTGCTTTTCAAGGAAGGAATAGACTTCTTTTCTTCCTGAGCATGCGACCTGTCTATGAGATAATTTAAAGGGAAAAAAATGTGCAGTCAAAGAACAAATAAAATGCTCTGATATTGACAGGAAGTATAGCATCTCTTTGGAGATGGGTTCCCCCTGACAGAAGGCAAAATGTAGGTAAAATAATGCTAAATAGTTTGGGGCTTCTTTTTTCTTAGGATTTGGCCCTTATGTAGGTCACTTTTTGTTTTAAAACATTTATCTACAATTGCCTTTTAAAAAAATAGTATTTACTATTAAACATTGCTGTGAAATATACCTGATATCATAGTGATAACGAAAAATTGCAGAAATTCAATATGCTCAGCAAAGACATTGCAGGAAATCATTAGTCTGTGTAGAGAAACCCTTATCCATTTATTTTTACTAGAATTTATTGTAGTTCAATAGAAGTTGTTTTACAAAAGCAGTTCTTCTAACACTAATGTTTTAGTGCATATTCTTCACTGAATGTTTAATTATATGCTAATTATCTTGAGAGCAGAACCAGATTCTTACTAAAAAAAGTGTATTATTTCACAGACCAAAATTTTTATGCAGAAATATGTTTGTGGCTGAAAACATTAAATATTTTTGTTTGACAGTTAAGTCACCTCTATTTACAGCTTTACTTCAAAGTGCTTGAATGCAAAACTCTTTTTTTTTTAGCTGAAAACTCCAATTTGAGCCCTAACCATTTCTTCTAAGCTCTTTCCTTCACACATTATAAGATTATTCTGGGGTGAACAGAAGCCTGTTGTAGTTATGCTAATACAGACCATCACAAAAGGGATTCTGTTGATAGATTTTGATTAGCGTCATATTGTCTAAAGGTAAATTTAATCAAGCCTGGATACATACAGAAGTATTAGCAGCAGTAGTAGTAGATTGATCTGCTGGATCTTTTGCTGCAGATAGAATGTACTTTATACCATTACAGGGATTTGACTAGCAATGTTATAATCATGTGTAGCTATGACATGGAGCCTTTATATTCATTGACCCTTATACAGCAGAACTTTTCCAATAACTAAGATAGGTGATTATTGAGAATATTGAACTTGGAAAATGGCTTTAGAAGATAACCAATACAGATGAAACTTATGTGCTTATATAGCTGCTCCAGATACATTCTTCCTGCTGTAAAATGTTACAGCAAAACACTGTAATTACACTGCATACAGACACAACAGAGCTCTTCTGCCATTTTTACTGCACACACTCCGGGCCTCTTCGCTGGCATTTCAAATCTCCAAATGTTCTTACAGCCCGCAAGGGGTCCAAGACTCTCTGATAGTGACACACTTCTTATAGCTAAGGATAGCAGTGGAAAGCCAATTATAATAGCTTCCCTACTAGGTCCTGTGGTGCTTGAATCTTTGTAGCCCTCGTGGCTTAGTTTTCTCTGAACTGGACTGTTAAATTTCTAAAGAGACCGTCCTTCGAGGCAGTCACCATTTTCTGAATCAGAACTGATGAGGAACACTGTGGAGGAGACATGCTGTGCTCTTTCAGGAGGATTTTATTATAGTTACTTATGCTTTGTTAAGTTTAAACTTTTAAAATGAAGTTGAGGTGAAGGCAGTTATGCTACACCATCACTTCTCATTGCCACTAACTTTATAAAAGAGAAGATACTTTTAAAAGGTTGTATATACCCGAAGTCCATTCTTACCTCTACCTTGCTAGAAACTCAACTGTTAAAATACTGTACTCTCAAGTCCAAGAATTTAAGATTTTGCACTGGATGAAACATGATATGTGCCCTGTAAATAATTAATTATGAATCTTATTGAAGTTTAATGACATGATTCAGGATAAAAGCCAATTAAATCAAATTTCTTCTGACTGGCAGAAAAATTATTATTTCTCACACACAGTTGGCTTCTACATCAAATGGGAGCAGCTTAAAAATTAAACACCAACTAAATTTAATGAGAGTGACCTTGAAAGGACAAAACATGGGTTCAAGAGGAAAAGATATTCAGTAGCATTAGGGAAAGAAAAAAGTCACTTTAGAGTTTCATATTCTGTCATTTTCTTTATTATTTGCTAGTGTAAAATCAGATCACAAGGATCTTAAAGTAAAGACTAATTTTACAAGAAGATTAAACTTTTTTTGACTGCAACTCTGTGAAATCAATTAATAGTTTCACACTATCTTTCCATCTTGCTCCCAAGAACTACAGGTAAAATATGAAACTTGGAGAGATTTTATTTCAGTATTTTCAGTATAAAATAGTCCATAAACCCCCACAAATTTACTTATTTTCAATCTATCACACTGAAAAATTCTTTTCTCCACCAGAATTTGAGCAGAAATACAGCAGACTACAACCTCTTTATTCAACAGTATTTTACAACACTTTTGAACCACCTTTCTCTCTGACAGTGTTAGAGAGAAACAGAGGAGCATTTAAAGAGTTTGGGCTTTTCTAGTTTGCAGAAAAGGAGACTGAGGGGTGACCTCATTGCTTTTTAGATCTTCCTGAGGAGGGAAAGTGTAGAGAGAGGTGCTGATCTCTTCTCCCACTATTCAGTGATGGGATACAGGGAAATGGTTCAAAACTGTGTCAGGAGAGGTTTACAGGCAAAATGAGGAAGCATTTCTTCATCCAACAGGTGGTGAAACACTAGGAACAGGCTTCCTAGAGAGGTGGTTGCTACCCCAAGCCTGTCAGAGTTTAAGAGGCATTTATTTGGACAATGCCTTTAATAACAGGCTTTAATTTTGGTCAGCCCTGAAGTGTTCATGCAGCTGGGCTAGATGATCACTGTAGGTCTCTTCCAACTGAAAAATAATGTATTCTATTCAAGCAGGTACAGGAACAGACTTTTCTTCGTTGAAGTTCTTCCTTCATGCCAGCTCCTTTTTTATTTTCCAGAGTCAATTTGAATTTTAGGTGAATACTTTTCTGTTTTACCTTAGGACTTTTTTTTCTTTTTTTTTTTCATTTTTCTTTGGTCCACTTGTAAGACATACTTTCAAAATACTTGAAGTATACCTCTTTTATGATTTGATCTAGTTTAAGCTCATCAGAAATCACACCTAATATATTGTTCTTCCTTCACAGGGTAGTTGTCCTTAATCTGAAATGAATTGGTCCTAAATTATTAATGAAGAATGGAGTTTCCTAGGTATACATGTAACCAGGGAACTCTTGACATAAATTTTAATGGTTGGAAAGAAGCTGAAAAAATGGAGTTCATAAGAATAATCCAGGACTGAAGTCTTTCAAGTTTAAAAATGTTTAAGCAAAATACTTTCAACCCAACAGTTTAAATATGAATAATATCTTTAAGAAAAAAAATTTATTTTAAATTAAATAGCATGCAAAATATTGCGGAATACTATCATTTTGCATTGTTAATTCCATATTTCACCTATTCATTATTTCTGATCATCTAGTCTCATTCTTTGTTTAAAGAAATATCAAGTTCAAAAGTAGATCAGATTGTTTGGTTCTTTCTGCAATTAAGTTTTGAAATTCTCAGCCTCTCTGAGGATCCTACTGCAGTGCTTAATTTTTTCTGGACAGTGCTGGATATTTAGGTGTGTCTCTGGTCTCCAGAGAGAATATAAATCACAAGCCATAGTGCTCTTATTTTTAACCAAATTTCCATACATCTCATAATTCTACATGTTGGGGTTTTGGTTTGTTTTTTATTTGTTTGTTTGTTTGGGGAGTTGTTTGTTTTTTGGTGGTTGGGGTTTTCCTCGGAGGAAAGTGAAGGAGAAAATAAAAACTAGTTATTTAACAAACACACAGGAAAATAATAATAATAATGCTAAATAATAAAATCTCTCGCTCTGGAGAGAAAACCTGAAAGATTTTAGAGTCCTTCTGTGGGTGTGGTCCCTCTCCTCCTCCTCGGAGCTGGGTCGGCGTGGGGGGCCCCCCTCCAGGCCGGTGGAAGGTCCCCCGGTGGGGTTCTGATGTTCTGGTGTTCTGAACAAGTCCAGAAGAGAAGAAGGGAAAAACCCAAAGTCCCAGGAAAAAACTCCCTCAACTCTCCATCTCTCTCCAAAGAAACAGAGCCGAAAAGCTGACTGAAAAGCAGGAAGAAGTGCTTCCCCTGCTCCTCAGCAGCCGTAGCTAATCTCTGTGTCCTTGAAGCACAAACTGTTTTGAAAAGTTCGCTCAGTTTTTTTTCTCTGTCTCTTGCATCCAGTTTTAAAGGCATAGAAAGGCTCAGGAATCATGTCTGGGCATAGAGCAGTGATAGGGGATACAACAGCATAAAGTCACCCCAAGACAGGGTTTTTTTCCCATATTATAACATATTTTCTGTTTTGGTAATACAGGCAAGATACATAAAAAAAAATCAGCAAACTTCCCACTTGTGTCAACTTTTATGATTGTGAATAAAGGAGATGGGCAGTTAAGGGTTGCTACTTATTCTTAACAGACCTAAAATGGGTATATCCTAACTTACAGTTTTGCTTAAACAATAGTTATTTAGATCATGTTTTAACAATTTATTTTACTGAATTCATAATTTGTGAATGGCCATCACAATTACTGTTTTATTTCTGGGTGACGCCAATGTGTATAAAGAAAGAAAACCTGAAACTGCAAGATTTCTGCATATATGTCAGTCATATGTTTACATGAATAACAAGCCTTCCAGGAGCATTTTCAAAGACACCAAATGAACAGTTGCAACATTTTTTCTGAAGGAATATATTCTTGTTGTATACTTACCTATTTATTAATTTTTGCACGTGAAGACCAAAGCAAATACATGCAATTTGCATGTCTGCCACCTGTCTCCAAATTTAATTATTCATTTGTATCAATTAAACCTCATAAAGTGATTTTTAAAATTAAATATTACATTCTTGGTAAAGATGCAATAGAAACAAACTCCCGGTTTTTAAGAAATTGTGGTAGTGTTCTTCCTTCCACCCCCAACCTGACCTGTATCTCCCTGCTCAGGCGACAACCACCAGTGGCAATTGTAGTGGATGCATTTGGCAGTGATGGCTGCAACCAGCTCAAAGTGGGTTTGGGGGAGCCAGACAGCAACACAACAGCCAAAGGGCTAATTTAAACAATGCATCCAACCTAAACACAGTGCTGGCAGATGTCCAAATCAAGCCAAATTTGGAAGAAACTAACATCTCTAGTCAGTATGCAAATATGACTATGAGTCAATCCCTTTACCCCAGAAACAGTGAGCAGCCCAAGAGCCCTTTGAGCAATCCTGCATGGCAGAGGACTGCACCACAGGATCTTACACCAAATATGGACATCTCTCAAGTTTATGCCTGCCACAGAGTTTCCTTACTCCTCAATACTGAGAAATTTCTTACCTCTTGATCAGTCAGATCCTCTGTAAGGGACCAATAACTTGCTGTACTTCGTAAATTTTGAAAATGTTGTATCTTAGATTCAATATGCACGTATAATCATTCAGATGTAAACCTTTGACTAAGTCTGGGACTAGGACTAAATTCAGGTGTATCCACTTCTCAGTAGAAGTTAGGAAAACAAGAGTGTCATCTCTGAACTTTGTGACCCAAAGGGAGGGCCTACAATACGTCTGGCTTACCCCATCCTCGGTGTAGTAAATAATTAAGTGCACCTTGACATGATGAAATGCAATTATGTGGATTATTTTTGAGATGTTTGGCTGGCCAACAGAGGCATCAGAACATGACAAAATAAATTACAAAGAATAGGCAATTGTTGTGGCCTTTAAGTTATTACAATTGACAGTCAAAAGAAATAGAAAAGCAGAAAACAGAAGTTTCCAGAATGGAAACAAATAGTTTAAAGAAAATATCGTGAATGGAGAAAAAAATAATTCAAATAAAACACTATGTCATCAGTCTCACAAAATGAAATCTCTAATCTCACTCTACAGATTAGAACATAAAAAGGTAAACAAAAAAGAATATGGGAGCTCAGTAAGACCTAGGCAGAATTATTGCTCTTAAGAGAAATATTTGTCATTACCTCTGTTATGTAACTGCCATTTTATATACTTATACTTCACAGACAATATAGGTTTCTAATTTATATTGAAATTACTTGCTGATAGTCGTGCAAATTTTTAGAAATGTCACTATGATACATCAATGAGATGATCAGAATTTGACCTCCAGGCCAACATTTATAAATCTGGTATTACCAAGCCTAAAGGTTCAGACCAGCGTCAGAATTATTGCTCAGCCATATGTAATACCATTTCTTTTGGAAAGCTGTCTCATCCGAAACAGCAAGAAAGTTGCTCGTGTGACAAGTATTTTCTTTGGTTATCACACACCAAAAGTGAGCTGACCTCTGAGACAGTCTTCACAAAAATAACGTTCATTCTCTTTTAATTAAATGCCCTTTCTAATGCATCTTTGAATTTACAAAACTTCCAGGTTCGCTTAAACTATGTCACCTCTCCTGCTGTACTGAATGACTTCTAGATTGTTTCCCTTTGGTCTGCTCCAGCTTGTGTCACTAAAAGTAACTTTCTCCTAACTGATACTTACATATCTTACAAAATTCTGTCTACACAGGGTATGCATTTGTTCATAATCTAATGTGAACGTGGACCTGTGCTTACACTTACATTTACCTTGCAGTTTTACTGTTGGGAGTAACAGTGCTTGTCCTACTGGAAAAGTTTAAAGAATGTGAGCTATGAGTTTATAATCGGAATAAGTATGTATTTAATTGAAGTATTGGTAGGCTACAGAGGGGTTGTCTCATTTAAGTTTAGACACCTATAATACAGAAACTTACTTTTGACCTGGACACTTTAGTGTCTTTTTCCATTCAGGAAGATAAGATGTAACCAATGCATGTCAGATATGCGCTAAATAAGACAATCTACACTCTGAAAGTGACTATTTTTCTCCTTTGACTCAAAAATACCTGATGGAAGGGAAGAAAGATGAGGGAACCAGGCTCTTTTCAGTTTTGCCCAGTGAAAGGACAAGAGTTAATATGCACAAACTGAAATACGTGACATTTCATCTTCACAAAAGCAAAACAAAATTGCTCTTGGGGTAGTAAACACAGGTGGCCCAGAAGAGATACTCCTGGAGATATTCAAAACCTGACTGGACAAAACCATATACAACCAGATCTGCCTGACTCTGCTTGAACAAGAGTAGATAATCAAAAATGGCCCATTCCAATTTCAACAACTCTGTGATTCTGTGATTTTATTGCTCTTGGTTATCAAAAGATATATTATCTCAGCTGATGTCTAATGTCATGTTTGTAAATAATAGGTTCCTTTCCAGTGATCATTCAGAGCCTCCTGGTTCTTGAGAACAGTAAAAGTCACTAATTATTCCTCCAAACCGATTCATCAAAAACAAATAAAAGACTTCAAAGAGCTATTCAAGGTGTGATTAGAATAACCTCAGCTCAACAACAAAATCATAAAAAATTAAAAATATAGCCAGTAAAGCAAATAGAGGTAGATGTGTAATTAAGTTAATACTGTATAAAATCTACAGGATATCTTCCAGGTCCACAGTAAACCATTAAAATCCTAGCAATGCCAATTGACAATGAAGTAAACTGCAGCACAAGTAGAGACAGATGAACTTAATATATTAATGTAAGGACTAAAAATGCAATAAAATAGCTAGTGCTGTGCCATTTCAAATTAAAACTCCTTTCTGCTGATAACGTAAACAAACTAAATAAGAGAAATGGCTGTATTCCTACCTTTAAAATAGTCTTTTGGAACTGTAACTGGGCAGTCTTAAATTACCATGTTCACGAAAAGTTATTATCAGAACATCCAAGCAAATGTATGAAGTAAAAATTGAACTATTTTCTTTTCCCTAGATGCTTATAAGTGCTATCACCCCCAAGGTATCATTACACTAGTTCTACAAAGACTTAAATATTCATTTAGTGCTGTGTATTCTATTAAATCATCTTCTCTTTTGGTCTATTTCCAGGAGGACATAGAAAATTTAAAAAACAACTCTAATTCATCTTTCTTCCCTTTTGGAATACTAGCATAGCACCAAAAATACCTATTTTTTTAAAAAGGGAATTTCTGTACTATGTAATTAGTTGTTAACTTTAAAGATTTGTAAAGTACAGCTTGCAGGGTCCAAGTTTTCAAGAAACTGATTTGGCTACTAACATAATATTTTTAGCTGCTGATACAGGAGAAAATACTCAGTCATCCCTTTGTTTAACATGTCTTCCTTCTCTCAAAATACAAAATACAACTATCTATTATACTTTTTCTCTTAGTTAAATTAGTTTCTCTTAGTTAACAAATTTAGCTTTGTCATTTGTTAGTATTACTGTGTAACGCACAGGATTAATTTGATTGCTAATGTGTTCAAATACCTTACCACCTTTATTCATATTAGGCTTTTCCTCCTCTCCTTCCAAGAAGGAAGACTGCCTAATAATATTTATAATGTTGTTATTTAATTTTGATTTAATTTTTAAAAAAAATGAAGCTTGATAATTATTTTATTATAGTTCAATATATCTAATAGTTTAAAAACAGGAGCTATGGAGAATACAAAGCTTTCTGAACTGACGGAGATCAGGAGGGACACATTAAGAAAATGGAAAAAAAATCACCAGAAACTTATTTATGGAACACTAGATCTCAACTTAGCCTCTACTAATTGTTAGAGAAGTTGAGATAACTGGCTCGAAGCAGACCTCAACCTCTAAAAGTAGGTTTCAGATTGAATCTCATCAAGTAACTGAAGACTCTCATAACTGTTTATACATGCAGAAAGAGAAATATTTTGAGCAGGAACCATTGATTGCTCAATTGAAATAGCAGTGTTTGCTTAAACACTTCAGCATCTCTGTCCTACCTCTGCATAACACCTCCTAAAAAAATTAATTTCTTTGTATATGGTTAAGGACAATTGTGTGTATATATTAAAAAATGTATCTATGACTGTATAAATAGACACGCATATCTCGTATACACTAAAAAGTCTCACAAGCTAAGTTCTCTGTGGAAGACTGAATTTTTCTCAGGGGAAAAAAAATTGACTAGATACTGGAATTACATGTTCTGAAAATGGTGAAGTGAAATATATTATCCATTCTGAAATGAATAATTAATAAAATCACTTCAACACAGAATCATTAAGATGGGAAGGGACTCAGAGAAGAACCTTGGTGCTTCTTGCTTACACACACACCCCAGATATTTATACACATTGGTAAGATCTTCCTGAACATTCTTTTTTTCCAGGCTGAGCAATTACAGCTCTCTCAGATTTTCCTCATATGACAAATGCTCCAATTCCTTAATCATCTCCAGGGTCCTTTACTAAACTTGTTATTAGCATGTCTACATACTACTTGTACTGGAGACCTCAGAACCTGGATCTGGAATTCCAGATG
Source organism: Gymnorhina tibicen (assembly GCA_013399875.1). NCBI lineage: Eukaryota > Metazoa > Chordata > Aves > Passeriformes > Artamidae > Gymnorhina > Gymnorhina tibicen. Next base: position 549,550 of record VXAZ01010280.1, on the reverse strand, counting down.
ATGCCTCCTTTCTTACTCTTTCCCAGGTAAGTACTCTGGGCATCTGCCTGTGACTTGTGCGGTGAGCAATGTATATATGTTTTTATGTATATAATATTTTATGTATATATGTCACATATGCATTCATTCTGCATGTACATGCTGGTAATACATCTTCAGGCTCACCGCTGGCTGGACCTGGGGACATAAAGTAACAGCAGCCTCAGCTCTCATGAGCTGCTGAATCCGGCATGATATATCTTCCTCTAATAACTCTAGACACAGAAACATCCTTGATCAAAATCCCTTAGTTATGACTTTGACCAATTTCAAAAGACTGTGACAAATATATATTGCAAGCTACTAAACCCTAAATATTAGAGTATTAACTTCATAGTTGTCCTTTCTCTGTGATTTTTACTTTTTGCTAGTACCTAAAAAAATTAATTTTTATTATAGTTATTCATAAGTGTATCTGCTTACAGAACCTACCTCTGTAACTTCTAATCCTACAATAGCAGATAACAGCCATTAATTTTTCTACCAATGAAGTAAAACTTCATTTTGTATTCTTTTACTTAACAACTTCAAAAAATTCTTAAGATCACAGTAATCTTGAAAGTACGCAATATCTTAAACAATGGTTTAAAATTATTAATTTCATTGGTACCTGTAATACTTTAAGTGACACATCAGATTTTAGATTTTCCAAAATCTTCTCTTACCAATTTTCTGATTGAACCAAAAATATGTACTAGGCTCACTAGAAAGTTCATATCATTCAAGCTATAAAGACCTTCCTTCAAATATAGAACACCTATAGACATAAACTTTTAGAGGCAGAGTATAGCATTAAGAGGAAAGATTAAGGCAGTGTATTAAATTATTCTCCAAAGAGAAATGGTGAAGTTCCCCTAAAAATTAGTATTAGAAGACTTACATTTCACAGCACAATGTCAATGCAAGCATAGTTATGTAAGAAAACTACACATTTCTCATGAAAGCAAAGGATATCTCCTCTAATATTCAAATATTTCATGTCTCTTACACCGATTATCCTGTTCTTTAGAGAAACATTGCAATCAATATCTCAGTGAAGTTAGAATTTTTAGGTGATAAATTAGGTCTTTCTTTGGCCACTTTCCCTCTCTTTTCTCTCCAAGGGACATTAGAATAATGGATATTCTAACCTTCATCACAGTTCATTCACCCTCTAGCTATAACTAAATTACATAGTAAAATATAACTTTGATCATTCAAAGTTTGTGTTAATATACTGTTCAATGCAGGATGAAATAGATACTTTTAAAAAGTAAATTTAAAGGTCATCTAATAAGAGGGAGAAGAAGGGTTCTTCCTTTTAGACCTATTCAAACATTGAATCAAATTTGAAAGTGTTTTTATCTTTTGCCAGTCCTAAGTACTTGAGGTCTCAAAGGCGTATACTAGACTTCAAATTTCCCTGTAGGTCAATAATAAAATGCATAGAACTACTATAATGCAGTGTCATTTAAAGATTTATGAGTATTTGGGATTAATTTTTCTCCTGCTTTAAGACTTTTCTCTTCAAAATAAGATATCCAGATACATAATCTGATTTCTTTTATATAGTTTAAGTAGAAACTAAAATTCTCATTTCTTCTCTCTCAAAATATCATGACTCCTATGCTATCTAGGACATGAAAAATCACCCTGTTTTTAGTTACTTACCTTAGATCACATAAAATGTAATGAATTTTACTGTTGTCTATTCCAACTCATAATGCTTATTTTTCCAATAAAAATATGCTTTACTGGTTACACTGCAGAGAACAAAATTTATACTGTAGAGATCAAAACAGATTTTAACTCAATTCCACATTGTTGTTCTTGTAGGTTTTATCACAACCTTTAAAGAAAACAACTTTTTAAATACACAATTATGTTTTTTTTTCTTTTTTAGCTGTTCAAGTCTTAAAGTCAGACATAAAATTTAATTACTCTTTCAATGGATGCTACATTGTATTAGTCAGTAGAAGATGCCACTTAGCACGATGATTAGTAAGCAAGTTTTCTTTGGCTCTTTCAAGGTGATTTACATTATTCTCTGGTTTGATTAGCTAAAGCCAGATTTGTGTCATCTACACAATGTGGCTTAAATTCACTTGTTAGTTTTAAGCAGATTTTGATAGCAGAATATAAGAAAGAAAGACTTCAGTTAAAAAAATAAACCAAACAAATTTTCTGTTGTGGTTTAACCCTGTTAGGTAGCTGAGCACCACACACCTGCTCAGCCACTTCCTGCCCTGTTGCAAGAAGGAAGAGAATCAGAAGAGTAAAAGTGAGAAAACTCATGGGTTGAGTTAAAGACATTTTAATAGGAAAAGCAATAGCCGTGAACACAAGCAAAGCAAAACAAGGAATTAATTCACCGCTTCCCATGGGTAGGCAGGTGTTCAGCCATCTCCAGGAGAGCAGGGCTCCATCACATGTAATGGTTATTTGGGAAGACAAATGCCATCACTCTGAATGTCCTTCCTTTCCTTTTTCTTCCCACAGTATTACATACTGAGCGTGACACAGTATGGTATGGAACATACCTTGGGTCACTGGTGGTCAGCTGTCCTGGCTGTGTCCCCTTTCCCTGCACATCCAGACTACCTGGTGGTGGGATAGGGTCTGAAGGAGAAAAGGCCTTGATGCTGTGTAAGCACTGCTCAGAAGTAACTAAATCATCCTTGTGTTACCAACACACTTTTCAGCACCAATGCAGAACATGGACCCATACAAGGTGCTGCGAAAGAAACTAACTCTATCCCAGATAAAACCAGTACATGTAAGAAAGCAAAGGAACAAACAAACAAAAAAGCACCAGCATTGTTAAGAATGTATTTTTTTTTACTTTTTTCTTTCTTCAAACTTGAAAATTCATAAAGCTATTCTTATTTTTTTTAGAATCCAAAAAGCATAAATTAGCTGCAACATAAAAACCCTAAAATCCAAAGCATTATTCAAAACTGAAATAGTGTTTCTCCAGCAGCCAGAATATACACAAAAATACCAGCATGAGTTTGGTAGAACAATAAGGTGAAAGTGAATACCATGGAGAATCTTTTTTTCAGAACTACTGCTTAAGCATATGATTATTTGTACTATGTTATGCATTGCTGTTTACTATGTGATGACATTCTGAAAACATTATTTTGAAGCAAGTCCAAATTACAAGTCATTATATTTCACAAGAATACATTTTTAACACAAAATATTTATGTTTCATTAAATTATAGTGGAGGTGAAATTAAAGTAATTTATTCTAGGGAAAGGTAGATACACTTGTCCTTCTCCCAGACTTGTGGGAGAGCCAAAAGCCAGGGCTTCCTGCTTCAGATCCTTTTCCTTATGAGAAGGAGTGCCATTTTTTCAGTAACACATGGTCCATGTTGTGAGTTACGAGTTTAAAATCAAACTAAGACCAAGACAGCAATCTTGTCTGTGTTTTTCCCATGACTGGTTAACCTCACTGGCATTCAAAAATATTTAATTATTTCCTTTTTAGTCTGAGATTCCCTGGGTGTCTAATAGCAGAGGACTTCTTAGGAACATCTGTCCTAGGACATTATTATTGATCTATGTAAGGTAAAATGAATTAAAGTCTCCTTAAAGACCTTCCAAGCTTCCATGTACCACAGCTAATTTCAGAATTAGTGTTAGAGGTCCCTAGCTATAACATTTAACCAGGAAGAGGAAATTTCTTAGTCTCAGCGGAGGCTAAATATATTCATTTGTTGGCAATATGACAATCACTAAAGTAAAGAATATTTTAGAGATATGTATTTAATTTTCCAGACTGGATCAAGCTTGTAGTATGTAAAAACCCTTAGACATCTCTTTTAATGGTGGTTGTATCTCTGCAGATCTTCAGAGCCACAAAAACGTCTTAGTTGATATTATGGGGTAATCACACAAATTACAGTGACACACATACCTGAGCCAAGTGTGTAATATTTTGATGAGGTAGCACCTAAGATGATCACCTGTATTAATTCTAAGAGATATTATCTGAATTCCAAAAACTTATAGACTGGAAATATACATGCTTATGTCCTTCCACTAAGGTGTAGTTAACTTACTGTCATTGCTGTTTGAAAGACAGTTACAACTTAAAGAATGTTAGAAAGAGGAGACCTGACAGTACTATGAGATAATTTATGGCATCTTGTTCACATCTCCACCTGGAAGACCTACTTATTGACAAGCTCTGCTGTTCAAAGTATAGTAGGTAGAAGTTACTTTTCTTCACACTTGTTTGCTGGTACTCACAAATTCAGAAAAAGTAGCATCACCTTCATTGAATGTTGTCTGATTAAGCCACCTTTCCAAATGAAAAAAGTACTGTTGCAGACAAGCAAATACCTTTTGCTCTTACATCCACATAGCAAAGTTTTCTGTACATTTTTTAACTTGAATTACAATTAAATTGCAAACTGAGAAAATAAAACAGCACACTCTGTAGGCATTGAGCTCTCATATTCCAAGGACCTGTTAATTAGGCTTCAGCAGAAAAAGTGATACTACTGAAATAAATGGACACAATGAAGCCTAGCTGCTTGGAAGATGTAAACGAAGTTTAACATCTGAAACAACAGTTCTGCTGTTTCATCTCTTTTCATCCCTAGCAGTAGCCAACAGGGGGTATAGCAGTTTGCTACTTAATGAGTTATAAATGATCTAATTAAGTGTCTCCTTGCAATTGTCTTTACATTTCATTAGTGAGGTGGTTGTTTATTAAGCTCGGAATTTTATTGTTGGTCTAATAATTCAGTCAGTTTTAGTTAAATTTAGTTTTAGTTTAAAATTTAAAGTTTTGATGGCATTATTTGAATGTGGATATGACAAACTAGTTAAAACTATTTTTTTCAAATTATTTATTCTTCAATAACAAATATTCTGGGTTTTTTTTCTTCAGTGTATTGAACTGTATGTGGAGGATGCACATACAGTATGTTTTACAGATTATTTTACCAATAAATCTTCTATTTTGTCGGATCCCTTTGTCCCTATAATGGTGGAATGTGAAGAAAATTACATTTCTTTTAAATTACTCTCATTACTTAGTAAATCAACTGGCAAGGAGTCCATCATAGGCAGAATGGAAATTATATGTTCAGGGGAATTTGGATTATTGGATTGCAAAAATGTTGGTTCAATTCATTATCGTATTTATGTATTAAGACAGACATTTAAAAAAACAGCTTAAAAGATAGGTTTTGAATAATCAAGTAAACAGCCATTGGAAACTGCCACAAAGGGAAGGTATCAACAATGACTCCCAATTCCTGTATATGGGGAGATCAGTCAGGAAGGCAAAAGTAGCACAGCAATTAAACTTGATATCTTCCAGTTCAAAGCCTTGCTGTTTACAGATTCTATTTCAAATATTTCCTTTGATTTGTAGGTATCTCTTTTGTGATGTAGAACTAAAAAATGAAGTTTGTGATGTTCAGCAAATACTCCACTGAATCTAGACAAGACAAAGCCCTTTCCTAAACTTATCGTTGACTAGTCAGCATACTATTTTGCTGAATGCAGGGTCATTGCAAGGTCACTTTACAGACTGCTGTTTGTCCATAATGAAGGATAAAGATTATAGGCTTGTCCCCCCTTTCATTGTCTTTTGTAAAAACCATTAAAAAAAGGAAACTTAAAGGTTCATTTTTTCTAAATTTGGATTGAAGCTTCAAAGTTCAGTATTAAATCCAACTATAAAGATGTGCTTCTTTTTTAAAAAAAGATTTTTTTTTCATGTCATTGTCAAATTTTCACTTTAATATTTTCATAGGCCACATACATGGTGTCCAAATAGAAAATGATATTGAAAACCTGCCATTTCAAGTTTAAAAATATACATGACAGACCACTGGAAACAATAGCCTTACATTAAACAATAGGATTTGCTGTGATGAGAAATAAAAAATATGTACTTATCAGATATGGAAGTGCATTTAGGAAAGAGAGAAGTGAATTTGTGGTATATTAATGGTATAGGTAAAAAGTTGTTCTAGAAGGTAAGCTAAGCCCAAATTGAGTCACGGACTTAGTAGTTACATGCTAAGAATATACACTCACTGGAACTCAAGCCAAAATTTAATATACACCTATATTTTGGATTTAGCTATTTTCTTATTTTGCAAAACTAGATTTGAAGTAAACTCTATTTACTTCTTTCTCATGATCCTTTCTCCTCGTGTGATTTTGGAGAGTAGGGTCAGTTACTACTGTTTTCCTCCATGAGAGGGTTATTATTTGACAAGGTCACTACGATGAGAGAACTCAGATGATAAAATATTTATCCACAATCTGCCAATCAATATGGTACTGTGGTAGAATACAAGCAGGGATTAATATACTTTAAATTAAGTACTAAAAATGGAAATAGTAATATCTACATTTAGACATAGTTCAGTCACTTTGGAAGAATTAATCCTGTGTACACACTTGCTTGTACTGTGTTCCTCTAATCTCATCTGAACATGTAAACATATTTTCCTCCCTTCAGATTTTCTCTGTATCTGCATAAAGGCTCATATTTTAATAGACGCACAGAAGCATGCAAGTTGAAAAGAACCTTCAGGAGTCACACAGTCCAAGGTCCTATACTATGCAGGTTGCTCAGAATCATGGCCAGTCTGGTTCTGAATATCTTCAAGAATACCACCAAGAAGACTTTTCCTGAATTCTATCACTCACGCAATGAAAGAGCTTTTCCTTTATCAGGTTAGAATTTCCCATTTCAATTTTTCCCCACTCTGCTTTTTCAACATAATTCTTCATCCACTGTCTTCCTTAGAAAATTCTTGCTCTGTTTTTGTTTTGTTTTAACAACCTCTTGTAGAAGCCTGTAGGTATCAGTAAGATCCCCATGGTATCCTCCACTTTTCAAGGCTGAACAAACCTGGTCCTCTCATCCTCTCTGTAAATCACGTGGTGCAGCTCCTATGCAGGTAGGCTTCTGCTTTACTAACTCCTGGTTGTGTCTTTTTGTGTCATGGAGTCCCAAATGGACACAGTCCTACACATGCAGTCTTCAGGCATCAAAGAGAAGGAAATAATCACTTCCCTTCATCTGCTGGCAGTGGATTAAAGGATTAAAGTAACTGTTCTGATGCAATAGCTTTTTAAAATTGTGCAGCATTTCTCCTTCAGATCCTGAATTAAGCACCCCACTTTCTGTTTCCTGTCTCCTAGTTCTGCAGTGTCACTGAATGGGTTTTCTCTTGTCTGTCTTCTGAGACAACCTGAATAGATACACATGGGTCACATAAATGAGAACCCCTTAGGGATACCCCGACTCTCCTTTCAGGAAAACCATGCTTACGGAATACATGCTGTGAGAGCCTAATAATAAGAGAAAGGGTCCAAAAAGTGCTTCATCATTATGACTGCTCAAGACCCGAAAAGCTTCAAAAATGCCTTGTCATGGACCGTGGGCAGCCCGCCTTGAGGGGCATAACAAGGAAGGCAAAAATGGTGCAAGCCACAGAGGGAAAAGCGAGGGATAGAATCCCTGACCTTTTCCTTCCTCCTTCCCCCTCCGCCAACCATCGCCTGCTGCGAGACACCCTGAGGCCTCCGGGAGCCGACGCTGGCCCTGATCCTGCACCCCTGGACCGAAGTCACGGGTGAGTCGTGGAACCCCTACCCTGCTCCTGCGTCCCGTGGCGAGTGGGCCACGGTTCGGCTGCGGCGACCGGGCACCGCGCCTGCAATTCGGAGGATGGACCGCCGAATTCCAGACAAGCTGCTCCGGAGATCAGAGAAGGCAGATAAGACGCTTCAAACAGCAGAAGAAAAGAAAAGGGTAAAAGCTGTTCCGCTCCCCCCACCCCGTCGTGGCAGCACCAAAGGTAGCACAGTGTGGTGATGACCTATCCTATGCCTTTTAAAGTAACTTTGGCTTTTTTCCTAAACTTTTCTCTACTTTTATCTTTCTTTCTCCTTGCTTCTTTTACTGTTAAATAAAAATACATCAGTTTTTTGGCACCAACATCTAACCTCGTTTGGTTTTTATCTCGTTTTTGGGAATATTTTCAACCTTTCAAAGTTCCCTCTGGTTTATGCACAGAGACTTAGTTTTCTTTGCTCTTCTGGGTTTAAACCGGATCGTAACACATGCAGAGTCTACATAATTGAAGACTTTACGGAAGTGGGAGTTAAAAAGAATGGGAGAGAACAGTGATTTTTTTCCCCTTTCTTTCTGAATCCACCTTGCAGAAACTTGTTAGGTGAAACAAAGACAAAATCAACTGAAAATTACAGATTGGTACTAAAACAATTACTTATAAAAACTACTATAAAATGTAAGGAAAGTCCTAATATTTCACATTCATCACACAATGAAATATATCAGTGTAGAGGCAGTACAGGAGGAGACCTATGGAGAGGGCACATAAAGAGAGTCTGCCAGCCCCATTACATATACATATATTTGGGGACTGATGCTGTTCCGTCAAATGATTGAGCTGAACAGACAGAGCCCAGATGCTCAAAATCAGGAGTGGCAGGATAAAGATATTGCAAACATTGGTCACAGTATAGCCTCAGCCTTCCAAAGTTTCTTGGTATAGAGACTTCTAGCCAGAGGTCAGAATAACTGAGTAGGAAGAAGAAGAAAGATCCTAAATAAATGTAATTCAAAATTGCTTTCTCTCTTATGCTTGCCAGGAGCAGAATGTCTAAACCATCCATCCCCAAAATGTACATGTACCAGTGTCTTTATCAACTTATTCACCTTTAGATAGGAGAATCCAGTTCTGAAGAATCTCTAGAAAAACCTTCCTAAATGTTGTTCAGTACTAAGTGTTAACTATTGTGTGAAATGCACCATTAACCAGAGGAATTGTTGTTGTTGTGTAATGCCAGCTGGTAACTAAGCATTACACAGTCATTTGCTCAATTGCCCTCATTGCAATGGGGGAGGGAATAGGAAAAGTGAGAAATCTCTTGAGTTGAGATAACAACAACTTAATAGATAAAGCAAAAGCCGCACGCACAAGCAAAGCAGAACAAGGAATTCATTCACCACTTCCCATGGGCAGGCAGGTGTTCAGCCATCCCCAGGAAAGCAGGGATCCACGACGAGTTAGGGTGACTTGGGAAGACAGATGTCAACATTCTGAACATCCCCTCCTTCCTTCTTCCACCTGCTTTATATGCTGAGCACATAAATAAGGTATGGAATATTCATTTGATTATTTGGGGTCAGCTGTCCTGGCTGCGTCTTGTCCCAGATTTTTGTGCACCATGCGTCAACTGGCTGGTGAGGTGGTGTGAAAGTCAGAAAAGCTGTGTAAGCCCTGCTTAGCAGTAATTAAAACATCCCTCTGTTATCAACACCATTTTCAGCACAAATTTAAAACACAGCACCATATCAGCTACTATGAAAAAAATTAACCCTATCCAAGCCAGAACCAACACAACCATTTATGCAAGTATCTCTAAACATGAAAAATTAAAAACCAGACACATATATCTACAATGTGTTGGTTACCTTAAAAGCTTGATTTCTCTTTGAGTAAATGTCACCTAATTTTTCTGTTTACAGCTCTTTGTTTTCAGTGTTTGTACCCTTCCAATATTTCAAATTTCTGTTCTCATTAGCAATTTCCTGAAACTAATATAGTATGCAGACTTTTTATTATGTAATATTCTCATTAGTTTTTCCAAATTGTGAATTTGGTTAATTTGAATTTATAAACATTTACAGTTTGTCAAGCTACTCTTCATTATAATGTGTCACGGTCTCCTCAGTGTTCTAAAACCTATTTCTAATACCAAAAAGCAAAGATTATCTGAGTTTATTTTCCAACATCCTATTTCGGCATTTCAATGTTGCTTTATTTTTTTGCTTGTTACAGTACCTTCACATTCACATGAGTTTTGCTATTATTTTCATCCCTAGTTTTTATTGCCAAAAAATTTCCTTGCTCCCTCCCTCAAATGGTCTTTCTGAATTATTATTCCCCAGATGTCCAGCTTGCATGTTTCCCAAGACTAAATATCATTTTATTTCCAGCCAATAATTCAAACTTCTTTTGGTCTTGCTAGATTATTTCTTTATCCACAATGGTATTTGCAATACATTCCAATCCCATATTATCTGAAAATTTAATTAATGTGTCATTTGTTTCTCCATCCGAAACAGAAATAAAACTAGGTCTGACCCAAATCTTGGCTACACCACCTTGGCCACTGCAATTTAACATAATTTTGTTAGTTGACCTTAAGCAGTTTTCCATCAGTGTGATGGTGCCAGTCTGAATTAGTTTTGTAAATAATAGTGGGGTTTTCTCATTAAAAGTATTCAGCACAATCTATTATAATATATGAATATTAATTTTGCAGTCACATTGTATCTCCAGCCATGAAAACTGCAGACCAAACTTAAGTGTCTTTTTTAGAAAGCTGAAGTCTGAAATAGCAGAGATTATTTGAGACCTCTGTGTGATGCTAGCACATCCTTCTGCAGGAAACCACCCTGAGACCGGACAGGATACACCATAATGCCAAAAGTGAAACTAAAAACCAATATTTAAAACCGAATCACTCCTTAATTTTCCATCTTTAGTCAGTGGAGTGCAATAAGCAGGAAGAAAATGTTCCTGGCTTATAAGCATAGATATCTACTGTGTTGTCTCCTGAAAGAGTTTGGTTTTTTCTCTTTGACTAATGAAAGTTGATAATAGAGCTTATTTTAGCTAACACTGATTATCCAGAAGACAGATCCCGAATACCTACAGCTCAATATGGCTACCCACACAAAGACCTCAAGTGACATTTGCACTAATATCCCCCATCATTCACCTTACAGCTCTTAGTCTAAACAATGATATTACAGTAAATAAATAGTAGATAACAAGATAATAGTAGTTTTCATATTTGATATATATTAACCAATTTGTATACATGCACAAAGCTTAACAATTAATTAGCATGCAACACCCACATCTAATTAATCTTCTCTCACCAGCATTGATACAGTCATAAACAGAATCTACCACTGGGGATCTTGAGGTAGTCTCACTGAAAAGGGTAATTGTACTACGGAGAAAAGATGAAAATCATCAATCATTATCATCTTCACAGTCATCACTACTTGGTGTGCTGTAGAAGATGCCCAAGGGATGCTTCTCTGGTGACCCAATTGCTCTTCTGACTTGGGCACTGGAGAGAGGTTTCCCTTTAGTTTTCTCTTTTCCTTTCTTTCTCTGCTTTATGTTTGGTAGCTTTAAATTGATGTATGCCATAAATTACAGACCCTAAAAAAGGAAGTTTTCTTCATTTAAGATTATTCCATCTTCATGCAAGAGCTGTACCATCACATATAAAAGCAACCAAACAAATGAAAAAGAGAGAGGAAGCTGGTATGTCTGAATTGGCTTGATACAAAACTGGATTGTTGCTGGTGCATATATCAAGATCAGACATTAGGAAAGATTTCAGGTTTTTCAGTCTGCATGAATTTAAATTAGATTACCTATCTTTCGGAACGTAACTACTGAAAAAAACAGATGGGGATCAACAAAACCTCTTGTAGTATTGCATCTGATTAAAAAAAAGTACAGTTTCCTTTTCTGTTTTTTTTTTCCCCAGTTTTATATATACAAACTTTCCTTTTTTTAAAGTATCTGCACATTCTTCCTTACCACAGCATATAGGTGTTTAAAAATCCATCACAATAAAATAAGGTATCACACATAAATCTCATAAGTCACAAATCACATAATGATTTTACTTTTTAGATAACATGTTCTCAAAGCTCCTGAGAATAAGCTAAATATGGTCTATAGCAATACTCAAAGCTTTCTACTTCTTTGCTGTGTTTAGTTCCATAGTGTTACTTACATTCCTGCATTATTTATGTGGTTTGGAACTGCTGGATAAACAAGCATAAATAAATCTCAATATCTCCAGAAAAAATGCTTACCAACACACCTTGAGAGAACGCTAGAAAAGGAAGACACCTCAAGGACCTGTTTTAAAGGTCTGTTGCAATATCCTCTTCATAGCCTGAAAGTGACATAACATTCTTGAAATGATTAGTCTACTTTGAACAATGAAATTCCTAAGAAAGTATCTGAAGCCATTGATATCATTCCAGTTTCCAGGAAACAGTAGGAGAAATAGCTAGCTATTCAACTAGTTATTTGGATTACTTTCAAATTAATTTTTTCTAACTTTTTAAATACTTTCTTCTTACTAAAATGTGCCTTTTTAAAAATAATATTTAAAGTGTTCAAAATTATATTAAAAGTTATTGCAGGTGTAATTATATGCTCATTTTTTTCCTATCTATGGGAAATGAATAAACTCACATTAAAAAATTCATGCCAATATAAACCAGAAAATTGCCCTTCCTGGAGGGGTGCTGTAAGCTAAGTAAAACCTTGGTACCAGACATCTCTTGTCATGATGTGCATTTTAAGCATGGGATAAGAGCAAAAGACTTGAAAACCACTATCAACAGCTGAGTGGATCAGCTGGTTGTATAAAGGTTTCCCTACACCTGTGTTCTGGAATAGCAGAAGTAAACATATGGCTCAGTCCAACAGAGATGACAAAAACTAGACAACTAGCATAAGTATTTCAAAGACACCAAAGGCCTTGAGCTGGCTTCAGTCCATGTATTCCTTCCTGGTGATATGGGACATGAGTATAGTGATGGTGAGCATTTTATAGACACCAGGAAGGGGAATCACATTGGAATTGTTATTGAACTATGCATTGTACTTGCTGTACTTTGCTAAGAGCCACTTAAATTTGTATTGTGTTTTCAGGAATTTTGTGTGACTTGTATAACTGGCATTGTACAACATTGTGTAACTGGCAAAATTCGTTATCCTGTGAAACATCAATAATCTTCAAATAAGTAAAATTGATATTAAATGTTTCACCCTCCATACATGGAGAGTCACAAAGAACCTGGTCAGAAAGCATCACATTTTGACACAGGGTCAAGTACTGAAATTCTTCAGCCTCAATCCTAACCTGTCTCAATGAAGAGCTCTCTGGGCTGGCCAGCTCAGCCTTGGTGGCTGACCATCAGTAACAGCAGCTATGCTGTTGCACACTCACATGTAAAGCAGGATATGATTCTTAGGATCTGGCTGCTTTGAAAATGCACTGATAACATACACTGATAACAATGACTGATAACATACAAGAATAACAATAAGCAGTGTGATGCTAATGTCAGTCAAGTTTTATGAGACTAACCTTCTTTAGAAATCTTCTAAATAATCTTATCATATGTATGTCTAATTCCCTGATATTTTCACAGATATATAGCTACTCAGCTGTAACAGATGTTTCCGGAAAAGGTTTAGTTTGAAGAATCACTCTCAGTTGTTTCTATCTGGAGCATTTGAGAGTCATAAGAGGAACACACCTGTCTTCTGGCCCTGTTCCCTCCCTACTGCAACTCTTGTCCTCCTGGTGGAAGCAGGTATTGACTTGGGGAGCATAGCTGGCTGTGTGAATGCAACAGCCTGAAAAACCTTGGGCAGAAGTGGGAGCAACAGACCTTTGTATAAGGAGGTGGGGCAGCAGCACTTGCCATCCTAACCTGCAGGGCTCCAGCAGAAAGGTGTCAAGGAGGGAGGAAGGAGGGAGGAAGGGAGGAGAAACACATTTCCAGAGCCCTGAGCATGTTCCTGTGACAAGAGGGCTACACTTGCCATGGGTGTCTTGTTTTGTCTGGCCTGAGGCCTGAAGCACTGGTGAACTATGGTCACATCCTGTAGCCCAGCAACTGTGGGAATGACTGACAGCGACAACCTTTAGAAGGAGTGTGGAAGGGTTATTTCAGCACCAGAACAAAGGTGTAGATACTCAGAAGAGCGCACACGGGAAGCAGGTTTTGATGGGCTAAGAGCCCAGCTCCCATCCAGCTGCTCACTCAGCCCTTCTTAAGGGGGAGAAAACAGAAAGCTCATGGGTTGAGATAAATACAGAGAAATTGCTTTTCAATTACTGTCATGGGCAAAACAGACTTCACTTGAGGAAAATTAATTTGCGTCATTGCTAACTAAAATAGATTAGGATAGTGAGAAATAAAGTCAACTATGAAAACAAGACCTTTCTCTCCTCATCCCCCAGTAGGTGGTGGAAGTGTGATCTCAGCATTAAAGTGGTAGATATTAATAATGTATCAGCATGTGGAAGTGTGCATAAGTGTGTATTATTATCGTTACTTTGTGTTCCTTAGATAATTTGGATTTGTGAAACATTAAATGGTCTAGCATTCAAAGTTTTAGCTTTCAACACATGGTGTGTTCCCTTTTGCCTGTAACGTGATTCTGAGTGTAACACTCAGATGCTCCTCCTGCAGTAATTGAAACATTGCCACAGAGCATTAGCAAGGTTTGGTGGCAGACATCCTTCTTTAAAGCAAGTTCCTGTATGAAGAAAGCCGGATGTGTGGACCTAACTCAATCCCTCACGCATGTCAGCATGCAGTCCTCTTGAACTAACATGACAACACAGATGAAGCCTCTTCCTTTCTGTCAGGAACATTTGTTTATCTGGTATCCGATAAGACAGAAGTAGTACATTGCTAGCCCTCCCTCTGACATTTCACTTAACAGGCTGTTTTATTTAAGAGTAAGTAATAACTGCATTTGTTTTCTGAAGTAGTTTTCCCACTCTTTATCTTCCTCCTCAAAATTATCATTTCTCACACTGCACTAAGGAATTTGTGTTATTGCTGATTAAATAAAATGGTATTCTCATGCATCAGCATACGTGTGACCAAGTAATTGGAAAGAAAAACAGTTACAGGTATGCCTTTGTGAGAACTGGAGTATAAATGAGACAATAGGAAAAACTTCTAGTCAGCTGTAGAATACTGCTTTTTAATACCTATGTAATCAAAAGATCAGTCAATTAACATTTATCCTACTTTTCTATGTAGGATTTTTAAATAGAATTTTATTTTCCAGGTACTATTTTCATGCTTTCCAGGTAAACTTCACTGTGTGAAATAGTTGCTGGGTAATTATCTACACATAGAATAATAAATAGTGGTACAAGAATAATTTTATCTGAGCTATTAAACTCATAGTTGCTTAATAATTTTGACCAGCAGCAAAACTTTAAACAATTTAATTGCAACATCCACATCTTAAATTAATAATTTTAAAACCCCAGATATAATAGGTTCTACTCCATTGCTATACTATATACAATACTTGTCCAATATTGGACATATACCTATTTTTCCACAATTTTAGAGAACTATTTATTCATTATCATTAATATCCTAGAATACACATTGGCTTAATATGGTTGTCTATCACTATCATGAATAATGTGAATCTTAGTGTGGTTTTCAGTCATTGCCTGCCTTCTTTATGTCAGTTATTCTTTGAGACTTTCATCGCTTAGTATGAAAGACTGCAGCATAAATTAGCATTGTACTGGTTTTGGCTCAGATAGTTAGGTTTTTTCATAGTAGTTGGATTTGTGACCAAGATAGTGTTGGTAAAACAGTGATACTTTGGCTCTTGATGAACAGTGCTTACATAACATCAAGCCTCCTCTGCTTCTCATACTGCCCAGAGACTGAGGAGCCTGGGGGTGCACACAGACAGAGGCTTTTAACCAAGGCTTGGAAATGACAAGAGACAGTACAACAGGGAAAGTGAAAGAGGGTGGGTTTAGACTGGACATAAGGAAGATTGGTTTTTTTCAGTGAGAGTGGTGAGACCCCAGAACAGGTTTCCCAGAGAAGCTGTGGATGTTCCATCTTTGGAAGTGGTCAGTCTACAGTCAGTTTGGATGGGTGATGAGCAGTCAGATCTAGTGAAAGATGTCCCTGGCCATGGCAGCAGGATTGGTCTAGGTTATGTTTTCAGGTCCCTTTCTACCCAAAATTTTCTGTGACTTTATGATGCTAGGAATGTGTCAGGAAACAGAGCAAGGACAGCTGACTCCAACTGACCAAATGAATGACCCATATCATACTCCAGAATTCTCAGTAAAAAAAGTCTGAGAAAGAAGGAGGAAAGGGTGGGGAATTTGTCTTTCCAAGTAACTGTTACACATGATGGAGCCCTGCTTTCCTGGAAGTGGTGGTGAATCAATTTTTTAAGGTTTTTACCTTGGCATTTATTTAAGGATCCTTAGGTGCACCACTTCGTCCAGGTGGAATGTGCTGAAATGCTCACACACGATTGATCGTGTATACAGGCCTTGCAAATTAGCATATCTATCAAAGATTTCCCAATGAGAGACTTGAATGAACCCCCCATCCCGAGGAATTCCCCCCTGGATGGGCCTATCTTAGTTTACAGGATATGTTCTAGGGAAGACCTTGGTTTCTCAGGATAGCGTAGGGCTTTCTGGCCTCCAACTACGAGGCCTCCAGGATGTTTGGTCTCCTGGCTTAATGGAATCTTGCAACTATGTTAAGTTATCAAACTCAAGGAATTATAACAATGCATGCTAAAAGCACTAGGGGTACATAAAAGCTATATAAAAGGTTATATAAAATGTATATAAAAGAAAAGGCAAAAAATCATCATGGCATCAATTATCTCCCAGGTTCTGCTGCAGAGGAGTAAGTAGTTGTGTGAGGCTTAGTTGCCTGCCAAGGCTAATCCACAACAACAGGAAACTGTGGAGTATTGCATTTTATCTCTTTTCTTATCAGACCTGAACATACCTTTTCAAATTGTAATCATAACTTCTGTTTAACTGTAATAGTGACCGGTGTTTGTTCATGAACACTGGGGCAGTCCACTTTTTATGATATAGTGAGACTAATATAAGCAGTATCTTCTCAGATGAATTCCAAACTAAACCAAGTAAGGCCTGCTATAGGAATCTAGGAAAGACTGCTTGTAACTTTCCTCACATACTGGGATGAATGCAGATGAGTTATCCAGAAAATGGACCCAACTAGCTTGTCTGATCTTCCCAAGTTTGTATGTCTTTTTTTTTTAGGGAAGCTGTTAAAAAATTGATTTTGCCAGTTTGACATATTAAAAATAATGAATGAAAGCAACATATTTTCTAGAGTCAACACAGGAGTAATTCCTTTCTTAAGAGCCAGACACACCTTGCCACATTTACTTCATTGTTAAATAAGAGTTTCAGTTCTGCTTCTTCATTTTTCCTGTGGTGAACATAATTACTCAAAAATCTCTCATACACTAACTATAACAATTGTTTTCTGTAGTGGTTAATTTGAGTCTGCAAGACTTCGTAGATGTTGCTGGCAGTTTATGCTTGACAACAGGAATTAAATGACAAAGTTAAAAAACTCATAGGCAAGTACACTGTAGTTATACATAGAATACTAATATTTAAACAATGAGACAAAAGGTAACATTGAATATTTCTTATCTTTCATGTTACCTAGTTCATGGACCTCTAGAAATGCTGTTAAAGATCTAATTCAGGCATATGTTGGTTTTGTTCATACTCTGTCCCTTTAATAAGAGTCTGAAAATTTTGATACTGATTAAAGACTTCATCAGGCAGGATTTTTGGTTCTGATTCTAACCTGTCCTATTTCCTTTTGTCTTTGTTTTAGGGAAGTAATTTTCATCTCCTGCTATTGCATCTTCCAATCCTTTGTCAGTATTTCTGTTTACTGTAGAAAGAAATGGAATCCCAGTGAGCTGGTTTGTCAGAAGACAAAACCTGCTATTGGCATGAAAATTGAATGAATTCTAGAATCCAACTTCAGGGTTATGTTCTCTAGCTATCCTTCATATTGATCATATTTGGAAATAGAGGTTTAAGTATTTTGGTCTTATGATTTCTTATAGCATGTGTGGGAAATAGAAGTATATCGGTTTTGCATCTACTTGCAAGATATCATTGGTAATTCAGACACAAATCTAATTGACAAAACTAGAACATGTGAATGTGTAGTATTAAATTCAGTATACACTGGGCTGTGTTTACCAAAAATTTTGGCATATTCCCTGGCATAGATTTGACCTATTTCAAGTAGCCCTTGCCCTAGTATTTCCTGGACATAGTTTAGCTCTGAAGTTTTACTTACCCAGTATGTAGTGTTAGGGACCCTAGGGCACTTTGCTAGCATGGAAACAGGCTGGATCATGGAGTTGCAATCAATGTCCAGGAACAGTTCAGAGCACTTGTAGTGCAGATTAATACTACTAGGATAGATATAGCCTTAAGATCTTGCTGAAATGTTTCTTATTTCTCAGGATCTTCAAACTGAGATCAAAGAATTGTACTTAAAAATCAATATGTACACAAGATTAAGAAAAACAATTTTAAGTCCTGATAGCCTGCCAGGTAATATTTACCCTTCATATGAATTAAAATGAATGTATTTCCTCACAAGCACAGCATTTTCTTATGTCAAATATGGAGGAAAGGAAAAGTCATTTGCTTACATATTTAAATGATCAAAAGAGTCAGTCAATCAACGTCCTTTGCTGTGTTCACAGGTTTTTCTACTCAAGCATATGAATTTCATTCTGTGTGCATGTCCAGTTGTGACTTCAATTCCATCCTGATTTTTCATCCCTTTTTTTCTATTTTCAAGCAGGGAGAGGTTTGAAATTCATTACTTTTCTCTAAAAAAGTCCAGGGTGAATATAAAAACCAGATGAATATTATCTGCTGCCAAAAGCCTTAAACCTTTAGATCCCATATCTTAGAAATATCTTCTTTATATCTATACACCTTCTATTTCTGTGTGTTCTTTATAAGTACAAACACTGACATTTTCCTTAATACAGTCACCATACACCAACTTTGTGCAAAATATGAAGTACATTTTGGTGAGATGATTAAATACAGGTTAAAGAAACCAAACAAACACATTTGAGTGACTTGCTTGAAGTCACCAAAGTAGTCAGCAGGAAGACTGGGTCTTCTGATCTAACTGAAGGAGTTTGTAATGAGCAAAACAGAATACTAGGTCTCTCTGAAGATAAACAGAAAGCAGAGATCACTTTCAAAACTTCAAAATCTTTTTTTTTTCCCTGAAATATGCCTGGAATATCATTCTGCATTTTATATACCACTGAGCCCTTTCACATTTTCTTATTCAATGGATCATAGCTTTCATCATTATCCCCACTTTCATCACTATCATCAGCTTTTTCTCTGACTTTTAGGTAACACTTTTCAAAAAGAACTTGTAAAACAAATACTTATTTCATGATCTTTTGATGCTGAAGACTTAACTGTTCTTGGAAGTTCACTTATCTAACATTGTGTATTGCCATTGCTTGAAGTACCACATGGACAGGCATCTAGAACTTGTGTCTGTAAATCTACATCTACCTGAAATATTGTAAGAAATACAATAGATGAGCATCAGCCAGTCATATCTCAGAAAGAACCCTTTCTACTCAGTCTTTTTAGAGATGAGGTTGAAACGGACTCAGTTTGCTGTTTAATTAATTATCATATAAACATTTCTTCTTGCTTTGGGCCATGCAATAGCCCACTAGCAATAATAACTTGTTGTACAGACTGTGTATGTGCTTATGTGTTTGTTGTGCATGTAGCCGTATGTGCTTTGGGCTTTGCAATAGCATAGTATCAATAATAAATATTTAAAGGGGTGTCAGTGAGAGCCTTGGTCTGAGGGTTTTAATACTGGAGGAAACAAAGAATCCCACAGAGGAGTTAAAGAGAAAGCTGTTACAGGACAAAGCTGATAGTGCCTTGTAAATTATGTGTTAAGTTTTAATAAAAGTGTATGTTCGGTGTCATACGCTTTTTCATTTGTCAAAAAGGGAGGTGCTTGTCCTGCTCTGCTCTGCACTGGTGCAGACTCTTGTCAAGTGCTGTATGCAGTTTTGGGTGCCACAATATAANAGGCCTCACCTCGAGTGCTGGGGGCAGTTTTGGGTGCCACAATATAAGAAAGATATTAAACTATTAGGGAGAGTCCAAATGAGGGCAACAAAGATGGTGAAGGGCTTTGAGAGGAAGATGTATGAGGAACAGCTGAGGACACTTGGTCTGTTCAGCCTGGAGAAGAGGAGACTGAGGAGAGACCTCATTGCAGTCTACAGCTTCCTTGTGAGAGGAAGAGGAGGGGCAGACACTGATCTCTTCTCCCAGGTGACCAGTGACAGGACCTGAGGGAATGGCCTGAAGCTGTGACAGGGGATGTTTAGGTTGGATATTAGAAAAAGTTCTTCAACCGGAGGGTGTTTGGGCACTCCCCAGGCTCCCCAGGGAAGGGATCACAGCACCAAGCTGACAGAGGTCAAGAAGCATTTGCACAATGCTCTCAGGCACATGGTGTGACTCTTGGGGCAGGTGCTGTGCAGGACCAGGAGCTGGACTTGATGATCTTTGTGGGTTCTTCCCAACTCAACATATTCTGTGATCCTGTGATTCTGTGATTAGAATCACAAACAACTCGGATCCAACAAACAACTGGACAACTCAGTGTAATCAGTTTTTAGAAACTGTTGTATGAATTGCTACAGGAGTTGCCTACTACTCTCCTTCAATGGCTTTTTAAATATTAAGCAGTTAAGCCTTTACTGTATTGATAGGAGTTGTTACTTATGAAGGATTTCTACTTTTTTCTTACTCTGGGACCACAGTTTTTCAGTACTGTTTTTTTCCGGCTCGAATTGTGTTTCATGGCAGTTTAAATCTTGATGCACAATGAACAGATGGGTCATGAAAGTATTATTTCATTCTTTCTTTCAATCCTTTGCAAATGTTTAGGGCATATAATATAACAGTGTCATCAGATAAGGGTGTTAATAAATGCGAAAGCTATAAATACAATAACCACACAGAATTACATTAATCTTACTTGAATTTCCATATTTAGAATATATGCATAGAAATAACTTATAAATACAGAAAATATAGGTGTCTAATATAGGTTTCTACCTAAAAGTCATGTTATCTCTTTAGTGTCAGTGGAGATTTGGTATGGGATTCAGTTGTTTAACATATGTACCTAATGTCATTTAAGATATTCTATGGAATACAAGGGGTCTACTTAGAGTTGGAAAATATGTTGCAAGGTTTATAATAGTCCCATATATTTCTGGACATAAGGCCTAATTTCATAGTTGCCCCTATGTGGAAGCTAGTATCATGTGATATTCCCTTCGGATCTTGCCTGGTCTTCAGTTGCTGCTCAGAAAAGACACAGATCTCCCAGTGGTGTTCAAGCTATGTACAAGGATAATAGATCTACTAGAGGACCAAAAGAAGATCTGTGCCCAGGTTGGTAGCTGGACACCAGGAGAAATCCCAAATGGTGCAAGCCATCTGGTTGATGGCAGCTGCATTGACCCTGTTTGTTTAGACACCTAAACCTGTACGCCTTGAATCCAGAGCTGAATTACAGTCCAGAAAGTGTGGATGCCACCAGTTAGCTTTAGAGGGTCTGGCCTGGAAAACAGGCCGTGAGATGAGTCACTCTGGTGTAACTGACCAGGGAGTCAAGAGTTAGATTAAGGAGCAGTGTAGGTGTCACCTAATATTCTCCATTCATTATGCAGGAAGTCTACAGGATTAACTCAGCTGTAGGAATGTGAATCATAGCTCTCCACATTTGACTGCATGAATACAACTCAGAACAGTTTATATGGCACTATTCATTCCATTCAGGTGACACTCCTGAAACTTCTATTTATTTCTTCCAGCATGTAATTTCCTATGCAGCCTTGTAAGTTTAAACAATCTCTTGAAAGGTCAGATGTCGACTACTTTGATCCATTTCAACATTTATAAAAGGTGATGTTTAACATAGCTTGCTGATAAAACAAACCTCATCATTTTTATAAGAAATGCTTGCTGTATCAACCTCTGAAACACTAGCATTTCTGAAGAGAGGTGACTTGAAAAGGCCAGTTTTAAACACATATATGTATTCTTCCCCAAATTATATATAGCTGATGTATTCTATACACATAACTCAGTACCAGGGAAACAAACATACTTCCAACAACTAAGTGCACTTCTCAAAGCAACTTCAGAGACCACCTCTGTTCTATAACAAAAAAACCCTGACAATAAATGCAAAGAAAATAGAAGTTGCAGGGACATTTCTATTAAAGTGGAAAAAGTAATTTGGCAATCTACACTTCAGAACTGGAGAAACCATCATAAAACAAGTTTAGAATGTTTCATCCTTCTTTTAAGCTGCTGATTTTTATTCTTCAAATACAACATGAACCTTATTAAATATTAGGTAACAATATATAATAAAAGTTATTTGCACATTCATTGTTGTATTTTTAAGCTGTAATTCTTACCTCAAGTAACTGTCTCAAATGACACTAAATAAGAAAAATAAAGAAGCAATATTTTATCAGAATGTATTTTTTTGTTCCTCATTTTAAGTGCCTTTCTATTGCCAGTTACCTTATCTACATAATATTCAAAATGGTGTTTATCCTTCGAGTTTAATTGCATATATTTGTGATTTATGTGAGGTGTTAAAGACATGAAAGAATCTGTAATTGCATGAAACCCATTTCTGCCTCCTTATTGACACTGTTCCTCTTTTGGCAGATTCTCAGGCATGGCAGGTTTGTTTATTAGAATGACCGTGTCTGTGCTGTGTGCAAGTTCCGGGCGTAAGTGCCCAGGTGTTGGTAGCAGAGAGCCTTCAGCAGTGGCCTCTGTGAGGAATGGCTGGGCTGCCCTGTGCCAGACACAGAGGGTTCCAGCTGGCTCCAACCAACCCACCTCAGGGCATGGCTGTACCAAGAAACTGTCATGGTGGCACTGCCAGGAAAACGTTTGAGGAGAAAGAAATGTCAGTGAGAAGTTGTTATGGACTGAAAATAACCCCCTCAGTTCATCTGTTTCTGGGTATATAGTTACAGCCATAATGAACACCTAAATTTTAAAATAAGAATATTGTGTTTGCGAAGGACAGTGAGACAGAGTTATTTCCATGCACATACACATCATATGAATTCTACAGAAATCTGAGTAGAAAAGAGAACGTAGAATTTGGAGAAATTTTTCATAACTGCTTGTATGTGCAACTCTAGTTCTAGTTCTAGATAACAATAAAAAAACCACAATAAATAAATACTACAGGAATAAATGATGATGAGCCTTTATCATCCAAATAAATGTGATACTCTGGATATTGTCTTGAAGAAAAATGTTTGTTTTATTAATATACCTGATAACAGAAGGTAAAGATTCAACATACCTTCCTAACTTCATGGCAGAGGTTCAAAATGTCATTTTATGCAGAATGTTTTTTACTGAAAGTGTTTTCATTTAGACAGAGGTATCACTAGACGTTGGAGGACACCTTTGTATCTTTATTGCAGTCTTTTGTTGAACCTGAAGCTATATGAATTAATTGTCTCGGGTTTCTTGTGTGCTGCTTCCAGAAGCTGAGTAACCCTTACAGCTGAGGCTGGCAGACACTTTCTGCAAGACTTTTACAATCAAACAGGATTCACTTTTGCATATCACATTTTTGTTTGGGGCTTTTAACTGGGAGAAGTGACAACCAGAAAAAAATGAATGTGAGAAAGATTTAGGTAAGTGTTATTTTTTCCTGTGTTAATAAGTACTTGGAACAGATTTTTTTTCAAAAAATAAACAAAAATAAGTAAATACTGTCATTATTTTTTTGGACAAAAAGCTTTTGGTAAGCATCATGTTACATTGGGATCAGAAATAAGCCTCAAAATATCCTCAAAAAAACCCCTACTTCTACTAATGTTTTATATCTTGAAAGCTATTCTACACATATGAGCATCATAAAATTGGCACATATTACCAGATAAAATTCCTAGCGATTACTTCTGAAACGGGATTTGGTTGTGGGGGATAAATAGGATTTCTAGTCTCACTTTCTCCAAATGTTTCAACCTCTGAGGCAGCACAAAACAACAAAATGAAGGTAGCTCTGAATGATTAAATTTCTGACTGCTTCTGAATCAGAAGCATGAGGGGAAAAAAGGGAGGTTGTTTCATTCAGATTTGAAGTAGAATTTTAATATGTAGTCGTAAATATAATTCTGCAATAATTTTAAACAGTAATTATAAGCAATGGAGAGTTTGCCTTTTGTTAATTTCTGGACAAATTCCTGAGCAATTTGGTATGAGAACAATGTAGACCATTCTTTGGGTATATGTTTAACTAAAGGACTTCCTCAGAATCAATGATTCTACCACAGGGCCAAGTATTGTATCATGGCTGTTACTCAATGTATCAAATTTCAGTGAGTGAGTTGATATCTATAAAAGCAAAGCAAACCAAACAAAAAATACTGCTACACAAGGAACAGACAGACTCCCTCCCTCCAGCGTTCATTCACCATACTAAAAAAAGTGTTAACACAAAGCTGCCTGTTGCTGCTTACAATTGCCTTACTTACTACAGCTGGTGTTTGTAGTGATTGCAAAGATTCAACCCTGCAAACAACCACTGTAGAGGAGCTAAATGATTTCAAATAATGGTATGTTTATTCCTTGGTAGGAATAGCTTTAAACCTCTAGGAATAAGAAAAAAAAAGAAAAAGAAATTATATTGTTAATCTTGCCAAAGAAACATTAGAAACGGTGACAACACAAATGAAAATCCATTTTAGACTGTTGAAGCAGCATAGCTATAAGTGCTATCAGTACCCAGTCTCTTTTCTTGTTGAAAGTGCGAACTGAATGAATACAACTAAGAAAGAAATGGCTGAGGCACCTGGATGTCAGCACTGAATGTTCAATTATTTCCTCGATTCCTCTGTAGATTTTTAATGTGATGCTGAACAAATTATTTCAATATAACTCTTCACAGGTGATCATTAACTGTGCATTTCTCATTCCCTGGTGCTTAAACTGAAAATCACAGTTTCCACAAGCAAAACGACTAAGCATTTGCAATGCACTTTGAATGAGAAGTGTAATTGGAAAATATTGCAGTGTTAGAATGCTGAGGCTCAGAAACAAACAAACAAACAGAAAATGTCAAACAAAAAACCCCATAGTAAATCAGGGGATAGGCTATGAAGTTTTTCTTCATCACTCTATTTCAATGTTTTCTCTATAACATGAAGATTTCTCTATGTATAATTGTGGTGGGTAACTACCCGGTGCCCACATAGCATTTCTATCATTTCTCTTCCTCAACTGGATGGGGGCAGAAAATATGCCAAAAAGCTTGTGGATCAAGACAAGGACAGAGAGATTGCTTACAAGTTATTGTCATGGGCAATGCAGACTCCGCCAGGGGAAATTATTTAATGTTTTCCCATCCAGTCAAAGTAGGATAGCGAGAAATACGAACGTAAAAATCCACACATTCCCCCCTCCTTGTCTTCCTGAGTTCAACTTTTGTGGTAAATTGCCAGACTTTCTATAGAGGGGCTTTAAGTTGGTGAATAATTTGAAGAATTGGTGAGGCTGGTTGAAAAGAGCATGAGTTGGTCCCCTGGCTTGAGCAAGGTCCTAAAAATTGAAGGGTGTCTGCTGTGAAATGGAGGCTCAAAGAAGAGCACCCACACACCTCTACCAACCTTTGGCCTTATTCCTCTTTCACCCTGAAAAACAAGTCTTGCTATAAATCTGGTCATTTAAGGAGATAAATGTGCATGGAAAGACTGTCTGACAAAGGTCAGACAGCTTTTACTACCACCTTAGTGGATGTAGGAGGACCAAAGAGATCATTCCACCTCTCCAGTCAGCAATAAATTCTGACTGAAAGTAACTGAGACTCTCATTAAGTTCTGTTTGCATATTAAATTTCACACCCCTCAGAATGCAAATGAAGAGAAAAGAGAACATGCTGTACATATATGACCACAATCCCCAGAACTCCACCTATAATACGGGATTGTTTCACCCCTTTGGGAAGGGACAAAAATTATAGTATAGAGGGGGAGTGTTACGGCAAAAAGAGAGAGGGGGAAACGCCTCTGATTACTCAGGATCAGTCAACAGACTTTGTCTCTCCTCCCCTGAAGGGACACTTTTAGGTGAGCTTTGTGCTTCCAACTGCATCAGAGAAGACTTGGGAATCTATTTCTCTCTCTCTCTCTCTCTCTCTCTCTCTCTCTCTCTCACACTCTCTGTCTGTCTCTCACTATTAGATCTCTGTTACTATACATTCTGTCATGACACACATCAACATTCTGTGGTTAGTGCATTTATCACCAGCAGTCCTGAACCTGCCTTCCTGTTGATTCCATAAACTCTGCTCTTCGTGTATCTGGATCATCTAAGTTCCTATTGAATATGCCAAGACGTGTAGTATAGAACTGGTAAACTGCAGTATTTATGAATCTGTGATTGTGCAATTTCTTACTGAACTCAACCAGGCTGACAGTGCTGAATTCTCTATAATCAGAAATTAAAGCACCCAGCCCCTCTGATCTCTGAGAACCAGCTGGAATGCAGAGGCTTTATTCTATCACAAATTTCTGTACTGTTAATGCAAAAACTTTAATCCCAAATTCTCTACCTCTTCCCATCACAGGGGCGTAGGGAATGGGTGTTGCAAGCAGTTTGCCAAAGGTTTTCTCTGCCAGTCTTTTCTCCTCGTGCACTTTCTCTGCTCCAGCGTGGGATCCCACACATGGGACATAGTCCTTCATTAATTTCTCCAATATGGGTCCTTCCAGCAGGCTGTAGTTCTTCTCAAATGGCTCCAGTTTGTGTCTTTTCTTATCCTTCACAGACTGCTCCAGCATGGGTCACCTGTGGATACACAGTTCCTACCAGAAAACCTCCAGCATTGGCTTCCTTCATGGGCCACAGTTTTGGTCATGAACTTTAACCAGCTGAGCCTCTCCATGAGGTCACAGCTTCTTTAAGGACACATCCAGAAAGACACCATCTGCTACTCCATGATCTGCAGGTGGATCTCTGCTCCCCTGTGGACCTCCATGGGCTGCAGGGACACAGCTACCTCATCATGACCTTCACCACAGACTGCAGGAGAATCTGAACTCCAGCACCTGGAGCACCTCCTCCCTCTCCTTCTTCACTGAACTTGTGACTGCAGAGTTGTTGCTCTCACATATTCTCACTCTTCTGTCCCAGCTACTGCTGTGCAGCAGTTTTTCCCCCTTCCTAAAAATGTCATCAGAAAAGGTGCTATGAATGAGTTTAATTCCATCTAATAGACATATTCTAAAGACAAATTCCTTGATATTTATGAAGAACTTATCTCTAAGAAGCACCACAAAAAAGCTTATACCCTTTCTTAAATATATATTTGAAGTAATCTTTATATATTAAAAAAATTATTTATCACATGTAGAAAAAGATGAAGGAGTGTGGAATTGTTTCTATACAAGGTGATGCAAATAAATACTTTCCCATTTATATATATACATAAACAAAATTCACTCTTTGTGGCTTAATTTTCCTTTGTTCTCTGTGCATTTGATGCATATTTAAATACAGGCTGTAACTCTTTTTTAGGAAAGCTCAGCCTTATTCCTTTCATCTGATGAAATTTTACTGCACCAAGTCTTATCTGCAAGAAAATTCTCTGAGTTTAGCATTCCTATTAATTTTTTTTTCATTTCTTATAAGACCACTGTACTGCACTACATCTCAAATGGAATGTCAAATCATGTACTTTTTTGCTCCCTTTGTTCATCTAATTAAACCTCAGTTAAGGAAGGCCAACAGTCAGTTTGACATTAGTTGCAGTTCAGTAATTTGTGCTTAAATTAAAGCTCCAGTTCTTGCTCTCTTACTCTTGTTGATTGGTGCTTTTCTTCTATGGTGCCTTTCAAACAACAGATTTCTTTATGGATTAAAATTACATACAATATGAAAAATAAAGGGTGAGTCAGTCAGTGAATTACTCACACTCTATGCCGCTAAGCAAGTGGCAACACTAAATTATGCTTTTATGTCCAAAGCTGGAAACGGAAAATTGTTACATTGCTCCAAAAGCAGATCTGAAAAGAGTAGAATTACAAATTCAGAGAACCATAGAATAGTTTGGGATGGAAGGGACCATTAAAGGTCATCTAGTTCAAACACCCTGCTATAAGGAGGCACATTTTTGATTTGATCATGTTGCTCAGAATCCCATTCAGCCTGACTTTGAATGCCCCATCTACCACCACTCCGGGAAAACTGTCCCACTGTTTCACCACCCTCCCAGTAAAGAATTTCTTCCCTTTATCTTAATCTATCCTTTTCCGGATAAAAACCATGCCCTCTTGTCCTATCACTACACACCCTTGCAACAAGTCCCTCTCTAGCTACCCTTTAAGTGCTGGACGAGCACAATGAGGTCTCCCTGAAGCCTTTTCTTCGTGCAAAATAGCCCCAACTCTCACAACTTATCTTCACAGGAGAGGTGCTCCAGCCCTCTGATCATCTTCACGACCCTTCTCTAGACTTGCTCCAACACGTCCATGTCTTTCTCATGCTGAGGAATCCAAATCTGGACATAGAACTCCAGGTGGGGTCTCACCAGAGCAGAATAGAGGGGCAGAATCACCTTCCTCGACCTGCTGGCCATGCTGCTTTGGATGCAAGTGCTCATTGCTGGGTCATGTCCAGCCTCCCATCCACCAGAACCCCAAAGTCCTTCTCAGCAGGGCTGCTTTCAATTTGTTCACCCTCCAGCCTTTATTAATACCAAGGGGCATAACTTTGCACTTGGATATGTGAACCTCAAACCACAGTTGCAGCAATTTCCCACTCCTTTCTACTTCATGTTACAAAATATGCATTAGTAGCATTTGAAAGTCCATTCCCTGTATTGATTCTTTACACTCGGCAGTCCGACAACCTGTTGGAGGGCTTACGTGTACCCACTTCTATAATCTGAATTCCATAGAATGAAAAGGGTATATACACTACATCAAGCTTGTGACTTTAGATTGCCTTATCTGGATAATTTTAAGTCATCCAACATGTCATTGGACTTCTGACTCTTTTTAAGTGCACATGGTAGGCAAGTGAGAAAATAATTGCTGTCCATAGTACTTGTCCATTGCCAAACAATTTCTAAACTTTACCACTTTGTTGTGATGGTGGGAATGAAAGTGTGGCTCAGCTACAGAATTCAGTTTGTAGTGTTTCCTTGCTAGCTGGTTCAGCCCTGACCAATACATTTCTGTGTAGTATTTTTTGAGTATGTAGATCTATCTTTTAGAAGCTCTTGCTGCTTATATGGATAGAAAGTAAGAGGGGATGTTTTTTGTGAGATTTCTTTTTTTTTCCCCTAGGAGATCATTAATAAATGCATTTTGGGACAGGATAAAACAGCCAAGAAAAAATAGAACATGTCAACAGAAAAAATAATCTGAAGTTCAAGTACTGACTGAAGTCAATATTCACATTAGAGCAAAGGTGTTCCATTTAACAGTGTTTGGTTGGAATTACCTCCCTAAATTTCCTTGCTAAAATTACAGAATAACTATATAGATTTAAAATACTTGTTGAAATGTCAGCACATAAAAAATTAGATTCATATGTGATAAGTTCTTCATGCTATTGTGGCAAACTTTGTTTTCATATACACTGTTTTATTTCTCATGTTCATGACACGCATACCACATTTTCTTTATTTTTAAATTCTTCTCCTTTTAAGTATACTGGAGACCTGAACTGATACTAAGAGATGCATTTTAAATTAAAAATTCCTCAAACACTGAAATTAGAGTGTGAAATATTAGTTTATCCCTGAAGTAAAGCCTCCAGAATATAAAAACTGCCATACTTAATTGAGAAAGTGATCCATCTAGTCTAGTATCCAGTCAGTGACTTTAGTAGTAATAATTGTAACATGAATTTATACATTAATTTGCAGCAGGAAAATTTTCTTATAACTTCATTAGGTGGATTTATATCATGGGCATATTTAAAGCAAAATAATAATATTTATATTCTTTATAAATTCTCAGGAGTCTAGATGTACCCCACCAACAGTGCTGATTGCCAGCTGATGGGGCGGAGAAATACTGCCCCAACACAACTGAAGAGAGAAAGGACCCATGCCAAAGGGAACCTGCAGGCACCCCACTCCACTCCTCCCAGCTCATGATTCAAGGTACTGGTAAGGTGTGATCACATCCCCAAATCCTGCAACCTTGAGGATGACTGACACTGTCAATCCTCAGGTGCAAAGTCAGAGTAGAAGGTGATTTCAACACTGGAGCAAAGATGTACATATTCAGAATTGTTGATGGGTGAGGCTGTATAATTTTTATCTGTATTACTACAAAATATTTTCTAGATTCATTATGTAGCTTGGATGGCTAGCATATTAATTGGACTAATATTTGAGTCTTATAGTTTGTTCATTTTGCTGGTAATGAGATTTTGAGCGTATCAGCCATTTCTTTTTGTGACATTCAGATTTTTAATCCGACTAAATGGACCTCCTTCTCATGGTGAGAATAGAAACAATTTTTTTAGCTTTTTCTTTACTTCTTATATGTTTTTGTAGAAACAGTCTTTATATATTTGCAATTAATTTATTCACTGCCTGACCTTCCTATTTAATAATTATATAATTTCTTTTTCTTGCAGTTGCATTAAACTGAGAAGAATGACCTATTTAATACTGGACTACATCAGGGGACCTATTTAATACTGGACTACATCAGGGACAGATTAGAATGAAATCTCGGAGGACATTTCATTCTTTCCGTCTGTGCCATGTAAAATAATACGAAAAGCTCTAAAATTATGCAATTTTCCTTTTCACTTGAATCATAGCTCTTATCATCCAAGGATTTTTGCCCTGAACCAACTGTACCACCAGACTGAGGGAATGCTTTCAGTTCACTCACCATTGGTTCCCTCAGGATGTTGGCAAGGGAATCACTGCAGTAAGGAAACAGCTTTTCTAACATATCATACCTCACATTTAAAGCACTGATTCAGCAAGAAGCACAGAGGGACATGTCCCATCACCTCAGTTTAACTCTGTGGCTATTAAAAATGTTATGCTTAGTCATAACGTAAAGAAACCATGGATTGCATCTTCCACGTTCCCATAGGATGTCTGAAATCTAATATTCTTTCTTGTGTTGTGGTACTGTTCCTGGATGCAGTTAGGCTAGGACCACCTAACCTATTGCTTTCTGCTACCACAGCACTTGCTCTTTGCAAGCTCTTTGTAAGCTCTGCTAGGGGCTACACAGAATTTAGGACTTCTTTCTAATCACAGACCTCATGGCATCCACCACAAACTGTTGGTGACAGATCATTCACAAGTTAATGCCTTTAGCTGCATACAAGCTAACGTAAAAGAAAAGAGTGGAACAGATACGGGAGTCCAAGCAGTACTAATATGTTGTCATGTGAGTTATGAGGACACTATCCCACATATCTACACGTAGTAAGGCCAGATAAAAGAAAAAATTCAAAATCTCCTGTGACTGTTATTTATCATTTTCACATGTAGTTAATTCTGCTTCATTTTCTCACTACCTGATACATACAAAACCAGCTCAGCTTGAATGTTACACTCAATTATCCTGAACACTTCATAAAAATACAGTGCCTTTTCTCCTCGAGTTTCTGGGGTGATGAATGTACTTTGCTGGCCCTTTGAAACTGCTATAGAAAATTCTGTTTAAGCACAGTCTTTCCCATTTATCTTTGTCTGGAAATCTTCCTCTTGCTTATGGGCTGCAGACCATATTACTCAGTTCTGCTCTTCTCGTTTGGGGGAGAAATAAACTATGCTCTTCCCCTGAATCAAGGGAATCATCAACAAAGGTTACCTTGTTACATTTTTGTTTCTGATATATGAACAGAGGGAAAAACAGTTTTCAAGATACATAAGCAGCAGATTATTAGAAGAATCTAATCAGTTATTCCCTATATACAAAATTTTCATATATACACATTTTGCAAAATCAGAGTATACACCTGTGTCATACTAGCTCTGCTTTTGATTGCTAGAGGTTTGCTATGTTTTTTCTATACAGTATAATTATTATAGGATTTCACAGAATTACAGAGCTGTTGAGACTGGAAGATACCTCTGGAGATTATCTTTTCTAATGCTCCTGAAGAAAAAAGAGCCAGTAGGTTGATCAGTGTCTTCTCCAACCAGGTTTTGAAAATCTCCAAGGATGGAGAATAAGCAGCCTTCTTGGGAAACCTGTGTCAGTGTTTGGTCACCATCATAGTAAAAATGTTTTCTGAAGCTAAAAGTAATTTATGGTATTTTAGTTTATGCCTATTGCCTCTCGTCCTTTCACAGGGAAATATTGAGAAAAAAGAAGCAGCACTGGCTCTGGGTAGGTAACAGATATCTTTCCAATTTAGTTTGGACAAACAGCTGCTGAAACATTTGGATAATCCAGTAACTGTTTTCCCACCGAGACTATTAACTGAGTAATTATTTATATGAAAAATTAGGAAAATAGTGTATTTTGAAAGATTTTAATTGAATTACACTCCCCACTCTAAACACAACACTTTTGCTTTTTCTCCAGTGAGCCAAGAGGAGGGAAATAGATAGCAAACAATGCTATAGATAGCATATAGATATAGATATAGACATTGATATAGATGATATAGATAGCTGCTTATATGTGCTGAAAGGTCAAACAATCTTACAGCATTATGATATCTTGCAAAGATAAAAAATAAAACATGATCTGTGCAGTGACATATGATCACAATGAAATTCTTTGATCTCTGAGGTGATCAGTATTTTAACAGAGATCTATCTCAGTGAGCTGGAGAGTTATGTAATAACACCTTTCATGCTGAATAGCTCAAGAATTGCTACAGTGATTTTGTTTCTTGTAACCTTTTTTTTCTTCTTTTTTCATATATCTACTGCTATATTAGATATTAAGATTTTAATTGGTCTTTATTAAATATGTTATTGTTTCTTTATGAAAAAAAGCAAGGTGATACTAGGTGTGATAGTCTAGATATATTTTGTCCAAACAAAAAACCTTTATTTACACTTAAATGAGACTTGGGTTTGACTTTGAGATAGTGAGGTGATGTCAACTGTATAATTCCATATCCACTTCACTGACGGGGCTGTATGGTCTTCTGTTAAAATTCTATAGCACCTGCTATCTATTTGTGAGCTCTTAAAAAAAAAAAAAAAAGTGCATTTATGAATGCGCTTGTGGGTTTGGACACAAGATGAGAGTACTGAGAGTGATGATCTGTAGAGAAGTTGCTCAGTTAGTCCATTACACACTATTTACCCCTCATTTTTTAAGGCGATGAACACCAGCATCCTGTAGCCTCCTTCATCCTGACATCAAAGAAATTCTGGATTGTTATGTTCATTACATGGTTGCCTCCAGCTGCTGAAAGTCACTGGAGAAGACTTAGATACTCTATGCAAGTACAGGTCCTTCGAGAAAACTTGGCTGCCAAGTGCTTCAAAGAAATCCAGTCTGGTCCAGAAAAGATATTCGTAA
Organism: Gymnorhina tibicen; assembly: GCA_013399875.1. Taxonomy (NCBI): domain Eukaryota; kingdom Metazoa; phylum Chordata; class Aves; order Passeriformes; family Artamidae; genus Gymnorhina; species Gymnorhina tibicen. The sequence continues at coordinate 516,215 of VXAZ01010280.1, read as the reverse complement.
TTTTGACAGTTCAATTTTTCACTTAAGATCCTAGCACTGAAGAATGGCTTTGGAAGTCATGGTCATAGTTTAAATAGTTTGAAAAAAAATAATAGCCAACAAAAAGAGCACTGAAAATTAAAAAAGCCAGTCCCAAGTTTTCTTTTGTTGTATGAAGAGGTAACTGCCGTTGCAGACATGCAATGGAGTCAGGATTCAGGTCCATGAAATGATAGCCACAATTTACCTACAACAGTAGGGATCCTTCCAATAACTTTCATACACAGGGCAACAAAGGAACCACACCTAAGTGTCTAGTATATTTACCAGAGGCAGAAGTCTAAATCAAAAGAAATGTTTAATCATTCTGATAGAGAGCTGGGATTTCTCTTCCTTTAACATGAACTGCTTATAACTGAAAGGAATGAAAAATATCCAGTTATTAAAAATGTGCTCTTTGCTGATTCTGTTTATGGTCTAATAATTCCAACACTGTAATAAGCCAATGAACAGAAAGACAATACTTTTCACCAATATTTTTCACCATTAACTTTATGGTAAAAAGACTTAATGAACAAGTAACAATGCCTCATTAAGTATATCTGATTGGGCAGGGTCTTCCAGTATCCCTAGTTTTGGGATATTGTTTAGAATGCAACACAAGCAGAAGGGAAGCATTTACCTGTAGCAAAATTAGATGATTTTCTACTGCTCTTCTCCACATTTCCTGCTGTTAAACACAGGTGCAAAGCTTTTGTCATTATTTCAGATGTGGTAAGAGGCATATCCATCTGAGCATCCCAGGATGTAAGTGGATCATTATTGTGCTTGATATTGACATTGAAGAGTGACCTTGGTACCCTCATTTTTTTGTCTGTATAATTCCAGTTGGTTTAAGTCTATAAATTGCTCTCTAAGGTGTGCTGTAATTTGACTCTGTGAAAAGTGAACAAACAAATAAAACCAAGATGGGAAGCAAGCCTGGAAAACATATTTATACCTTAAAGTTGTTTAGAAATGTGGATTACTTGAAAAGATGTATGTGCTTATTCGTAATACGCCCTTGAAAGAGTTGGCTTCTGGCTCTGCTAGGCTTTCATTGCTTAAGGATGCAGCTACCTTTTACCTGAGATTCTCCTATTGATATCACAAAGCATCTTAAAGATCTGTGTTTTGGACTACCCTTTGACACCCACTAAGCTTCATAAATCCTAGTATAAACAGCTTAGAAGTGGTTCTTTCTGTACTTTTCCCTTGCTACTCCATTTTTTTCCAGATCTTCCATCTTGAAAACTCCTTTTTCAACAGAAGGGAGCTTACTGTAACTACAGATTCTATGAATTACACTTGGGGAGTAGAGAGGGCATGACATTATAAAAAAAGAGTCCTCAACGGCAGTAAACTAGAGATCTAAACTTTCTTACTTAGTGCCCTTTTTATAAGAGCTCAGCTGCAGAATTACTTTTTCCTTTAATGCACCTGAATCTTTCCATTGCTTACTCTGCTTCAGACTTCATGGAAAGAAATCTCTTTAGATACATGCCTCAGTTCAGTACAGTTTCTCCCACTTTACTCAGCCCTTATTGGAATGACCTATAATATTAAAAATGGGCTGAGCTTAAATATTGCTCCATGGGTGTAGGTGACAGCCCTAGGAGAAGATGGTCAAGATCATCAAGACCCAATAACTCACACAGAGACTTGGTAACATCTATGTTTATTTCATCATGTATGTTTATTTCCAATCAATAGAATAATTTCATCATCTCCCAGCAGAAAAGGACTTCAGAATCCTAGCTGACAGTCCCATGGACATGATCCAGCAGTCAGCCCAAGAGGCCAAGAAGGTTGGTGGCATCCTTTTTGTATCAGCAATAGTGCAGCCAGCAGGACCAGGGCACTGATCATTCCCCTGAACTTGGCACTGGTGAGGCCACACCTCAAGCTCTGTGTTCAGTTTTGGGATCCTCACTACAGGAAAGACACTGAGGTGCTGGACCATGTCCAGATAAGGGCAACGAAGCTGGTGAACCTTTTAAGTTGCAAATTGGATAACGGGAATATGAGTGATCATGCTCATTCTGAAAGGGAGATTGGTAGCAATTCCTGGGACAATGAAATTTCCCAACTGGGTCTAGCATGTAGTTAAATGAAAGATTACACAGGAGTTCAGCAAGTGGAAGTTTAGAAATACTGCCCTAGCATCTTTTGCATGTAATAGATAGATAGATAGATAGATACATACATGCGTACATACATACATACATACATAAAGACGATTTGATACCTGATTCATATATGCTCTGTTCCATCCTCCGACAAACTGTATTTGACAGTAACCATTGCAGCAAAACTGATTAGGCATACTTGAATGAGCAAATGATGTAATAGAATTTTTATTTTGAGTTTCAATAAGGGAAATTTAATACTGTAAACAAGTACATTCTGTTCTATTCAAAAATGTTTTGATGGATGAAACGGCTGAAATAGTTACATTTATAACAAAAGCAAAATATTACTTTTTTTTCATACACTATTATGAAATTAGAGTTAACATTCTGTGGCTGAACTCATGAAAGTAACCCTCAGAAGTGGTCGTAATTTTTTTTTTTTCAGATCTGCCTTATAGCCTATGTCTTTGATACCTTTCCATGCACTTTCTGCTTCTGCTGAGTTGTTTCTCAGAGCATGTGTTATTTCAAGACAGATGGAAAGCAGTTTTTATGTTGCTATTGTTACTTGATGCACTGCTGTAAGCCACTCAAAATGAAGGAATAGCACACCCTGGGAATCTACAGTTGAAGAATTTCTGGAATCCCTTTTTGCTTACCTGAAGAAAAGTGTTATCTTTACACTGCTAAGACTTTGCATACTGTCCTCCATAAGGAAGCTATTTAGTGGCTATTGCAGTGCAGAAGACATCCTTAAGAGTGAATTAAACACATGGAAATTTATCTTGTACTTTTGCCCTCTAAGGATTTATAAAGCAGATAGGATAATTTCTTTCTCCATATGACTTTTACAGAAGTGCATATACATTCCTGGAAGCAGAAACTGAAACATACTACTATTCACATCTAAAATTAGCCTTGCTAGGCTTACAATATAATTTTTACCTCTTTCTTCCTGGTTTTCTGTGAGTTTTCATCATATTTAATCAAATTATCCTTGTATGTCTGTATTCCAACTTGGTTTCAATTTTACTTCTTCAACTTTACTACTTCTATTAGGTATGAGCTCAAAGCTGAGAGGAGAAGTAAGCATCAATATCTCAGTTCCTGGACTATTTGATTCACCTAACATGACAGGTTCAGGGAGTGTTTAGAATAGCAAAGAAAGGCAGTCATCCATATTCAATTATATGAGTTTGGTAGGTTGAGTTGTAAGAAGGGATTTTCAGACACTCCTTATTTCAAGAAGCACCGGGAGAATTCCTACTCTCTATTTCAGCTAACCAGACACAATCCAGCAGAGACAAAACAAAGACACTGTTTCATTTTACCTAAAACAATAAGTTATTCTTGGTGGCAGGACATACTAAAATTATACCACTTGACATGGGTGAACCTCACTCTTTCTGACTGAATTTCAGCCAAATTTTCGTCCGCAGTCTTGCTTGTAAGTATATCCTTGGGTATCTAGGCCAATCCAATTCTTCCTAATTTTGTCTCATTTAACTAAACTAAGACACTTTGTCTCAATTTAATTTCCCACACATAGGCATGCCGTACCATTTGGATGTTAAATTATTCCTCACAGCACTTACCTATTGCTTCAGAAAAAAAAAAATCAGGTTTCTAAACCATAAAGTATTGTCTACTTGTTTAGGAAGTTTCTAATCCATGATTTCTGGAAGCTGGAAGTCTGTGTGGTTTCATGGTAAGGGCTGACATGCTGTTCTTTATTATTGGTGAGGGTCTTAACATCATATCAATCTTCCCTGGGCACCTCAGGAATTACTATGCTTGAAAATTTTGCATGCTTAGCAGGTGTGACATGTCACCATTACAGAAAAAAAAAAAGCATCTCAGAAATACAGCAATTTCAGAAAATGTTACATCTGTTCTAGGAAAGCTTATCCACTAATAAATTATACAGAGCTTCAAAAGAGCTTTTGTAGTAATTTCACAGTTTTTCTAGTTAATAATGAAACAAAGAAGATTTGTCATATATATTTTAGAAATATCTTAAATAAAATGAATACCATGAACTAATTTTTGATCAAATGAAGCTGAAACAGATATAGGTCTAAAATAAGAAATAGTTTACGCTTTCTCTTTTTAAATTAATCTATTATTAAGAAATGGTCTTTATGCAATTTATTTGAGGAAAGAGCTTTGAAATGCATGACAACAAAAGGAGAAATAATTGAAGTTATCAATTACTATATAATCAGTATACTTTCACATGCATAATCTACTAATTGATGAATACATTCTATTTTAAAATAAAAAAAAATTGAAAATACATTCTCATATAATGAATACCCTCAGATGACTCAAGCCATCAGAGCTAATGGCAGAAGGGGATCAAAAGCAGACATGTCAGTAGTAGAAATAAAATTGTATAAGAAAATGCACTGATATTTCATTTATATGTATGTCAAGCATGTGTAGGTTTAACTATTGCTGAATTATGAAGATGAGTAATCATTAGGATTTATGTTCATGCAATCACACCAAAAAATTACTGTACTGAACAACTGTACCTGTTTAATCTTAGAATATGGAGTTATGAGCTTTGGAGACAGTCATAAAAATATTTAAAAGCAGAAATTGAACTGTAGCTGAATCATGCCATGCCCTAACACATTTATTGACTGACACAGACATTTTACCTAGTACAGATTAATCCTCCTTCCACACATGGTTTGAAGAGGTCCTTGTAGAAACGGAACTCTTCAAACCTGTATATGGAGTCATCTCTTGACTGTTCAAGTAAAATTGATAATTCAGGGCTTTTTCCACTTATGACAATTAGAAGTCTTATTACGTCAGGGAGGTGCAAGCCACACTTTAGCCCCCTTCAGAGACACCAGTCTTTCCACCCTGCAGCACAGACGTTTTGCTACTAGAAACAAAAGAAATTTAAGGACCTTTAAAACAAAAAATAAAAATTACTAAAATGGGTTTGGATTCATGATAAAATAAAGGTATTAAATTTTTCATAGGAAATATGCTCAAGCCACACACTTTTAATCTGTCCATCAATGTTCCCAGAAGAAATTCCTTTACAAGCATTTAAATATGCAATAAAAATAGTTATAAGAAAAATAGCAAATATTTTATTTTAAAAAATTAATTAATTAAAAAAATTTTCTCAAAAAATTAGTGCACAAAAACTAGTCAAAAACCGATTTAAAATAGACTGTTGCAGTGTAACTCTGTTACGCAGTCAAACCAAGGCAGGTACTCCCTCACTGACTCCAAGTACAATTAGTGAAAGAATTGGAAGAGCAAAAGTGGGAAAACTCATGGATTGAGAGACAGACAGTTTAATAGGTAAAGAAAAATCTGAAGCAAATACAAATAAGGAATTCATTCACTATTTCCCAGCCACAGGCAGGTGTTCAGGTATCTCCAAAAATAGTGTTCCATCCCACAGTCACTTGTGAAGACAAACATCACTTCGTCCTTCTTCTTGCTCCAGTTTTATTGCTGAACATGATTCCCTATGGTGTGGAATATCTTTTTTGTCAGCTAGGGTCAGCTGCCCTGGCTGTGTCCCCTCCCAGCTTCTTGTGCACTCCCAGTTTCCTCACTGGTGGGGTGGTGTGAGGAGCAGAAAAGGCCCTGACTCTGTCAAGCAGTGCTCAGCAACAGCTAAAACATCTTTCTGTTATCAACATTGTTTTCAGTAAATATTGTTTCTAATGGCTACAAATCACAATATTTTTATTATATATATTCAATAAATTATATACATATATGTAATAAAAGAATGAGTTGATATGTTTAGATTAACCTCTGATAATGAACCCCTACGCATATTCCCCAAAATGTGTTAGCAAACTTGGCCTATATCAAATTTCTGAACTGGTCTCTGAAAGAAAAGATGAGGTGATGCATGTCTTGGTCTCTATCATGAAGTCCATGTGAACTTGTGCCACTAGGATCTCTGGAGAAAATAATAGAGTCTGCCATGTGAACATGTAACTTTTCGTAAGTAGCCAAAAAAAAGAGTTAATTTATTGTCCTCAAATGACTATAAAATAAAGAGGTATCAAAACTAATTGCTTTCCTTGGAAGAATTTGTAGAATAGTTCTTATGGGCAATTTTTTAAATATATATGATACTATTTGATGCTTTTATTAGAACAGAATTTCAGGAAACCTTTGAAATTGAGAATATGTATGTCCAAATTGTTCTCTGGGATACAATTCCTCTAAGAGGATATAAATGAATAATATCTTAATATTCTGAAAATCTGTAATAATTTTAAAATACAGAAATATTATCTGTCAAACTGGAATTATTAACTATTACAGTGAAGATGAGAAAGCTCTTTAATCTCAATTTAAAGTCTTTCTATCTTTATTTTTCATAAGGAAATGGGAACCAAATCAGGCATTTATCAGCTTAGGTAAAGCATTATGCCAGCATTAACAAAGTGTCAGTCTATTGGAGAAGAGTGAAAAATTTACTTTCCCTTAATTTTAAGTGTTGCTTTTAACAAATCCATGTGTAGTATTAAAGTCAAAGTCCATATAATAAAAAGATAAGAAGGCCACATAGAGTTTCTCCCATGTGGTGGATTTGCAAATATTTTCTTATGGTTTTGAGAATTATGAATGACTGTAACAGCTTATGAATAAAAGATATATTAAAATGTGTAAGGGATACAGAAAAGAGATGCACAACATATTTTTTCCTCATAAAACCCACCATTTCCACAAAGCAATAAACCAAGACACCTATATCTACAACAAAGTAAACATACAGAAAATTTCAACTCCTTATCCTATTAAACTTTAATTTTCCCGCGCTTCCCTGGGGAAATGTCTTGAATACAATCACAAGATGCTAATTTTTGCATCAGAATATCTTCTTGCTTCCTCTTTTTCCCTTTCATAAAAAATTTGGAAGGATAGGCCATTCTGGGTTGTGACACTGGTAACCGTGTGTATGAATTAAAGATTTCCTATCTCTGGTTCAGCATTGGAACAGCATAAAGCAGGCTGAAAGCTGACAACACAGACGTGAGTAACAGTTCTTTTTCCTCAGAGAATCTTTCAGGAATCGTGGAAAGCAACTACTTCCTGCAAATCCCAGCAAAAGGGTTGGATCAATTCAAAAGTTACCTTTGGAAATTTGAAAGTAAGTTTCAATCTGGCTTCTTGTTTCATATTGAGGAAGAACTAAGGATATAACAGATAAAATTTGTTGGTGGGTTTGGGGGTTTTGTGGGGGATTGGGTTTTTTGGGGGTTGTGTGTATCTAGGACAGAATGGGTCTCATAACCATATGGTTAGAATTAATGTGTAAAGTAATTTCTTCATCGTGTCCCATGATTTTATCATAAGTATAGCTATAAAGAAATCTTGCATACCTGAATAGTTAAAAAAGTGATGTCTGCTACTTTCCACACACATCGTAAGTATGGCAATGGGTACAAGAACCTCTTAAGCAAGAGATTACAATGTGGCTTTTAAGGTCAGAAATCAGCTGACCTTAGAGTTACAGGGACATCCTCTCGCCTCACATAAGGGAAATGGTTCTTATCTAAATAAAATTCGAACACTATATCCTCTTGAGCTTTAGTGCATGCTATATACTATAGAATATAAAATGAAATTGTAGAAATCTCATCTTTTTCATCCTCACATCTTTAACAGAAATATGTAAAAAAGTTTTTTGTACTAATAGTGAAAAAACTAACAGTCCTTAAACCAAACACAAAATTTTAGTGAAAAGACTTTTTCACCAGTTCTTGATACAAATAAAAAAGAAAGTGTTTCAAAGATAACTTAGAAATTCTGAAAATATATTTCATTTGGGGGAAAATAGGAGTTCTTACCTAAAAGCTCCAGAAATTTTTCATGTAATTTACCTATTCACAACAGGCCAGATAGGAAGATTTTGTATAAATTTATTAACATTTATAGTTTTGAACTACCAAACAGTAGACTTCTAAATTAGCTGAAATTAGATTACTAAATGATCTCAAAAGGCAAAATAAAACTATATCAGAAAGAGATGGCAAAAAGTTTTCTCTGCTGAGGATTTTTTTTATGATGGCACATAGCTTGAAATTATGTATGTCTTGAGTAACTCTCTAGTGTGACATTTACCCTTTATTCTCTGGCTCACCAATACGTAGCAGCTCCATCTCTCTGGCCAGCCCTCAGGCCGTGAACAACTCTGCAGCTCACTGGCCAAACTTGGGAATTAGGCATCTGCATGCACCCTTCTATCACGACAGATATCCCTTGCCCACAGACAGCCCAGAGACAGTTTCTGCCATGGCCTCAGCTTCCAGATTCTAATGCTCATCCATCCCCATGTTACCGATATCTGATTAGTCTAATGGTATCCCACTTCTGATATCAAAATTTGTTCTTGTGGTTTAATACCAAATTGACTGTGGAGGGGCTAAATGGACTTGAGCACCAATGCATGTTGCAGAGGAAGGACCAGGAAAATGAATACAAACGCAGTCAGCAGGAAAATGTGTTATTTAATTAATTAATTAATTATCCACTTATATGTCTTATTTCCACAAGGATATTGGTCAGTACCCCATCCACCCCTCACGGTGATTGGGTGAGGTGTTGAAACATCCATTCTACCAGTGTACCATAACAAGACTCAGACAAACACCACGTGCACAGATAGTTACAGAAAAACATCTTACTGTTATGATAGTTTGCATGAGAAAGAAAAGATTCACCCACCCAGAACACTGCAAGAAGTTCGAAAATCCTTCTAACAGGCTTTTCTGTATCCACAAATGCACATTTCCTTTCATATTTAATGTTGACGAGTTATATATGACCTCTTTTTCCAATAGGGAAAAAAATGCAGTCCCGGAGGAAGGTCATGTTGGCCAGCACGGGAGTCCTGTTCGTTCTGTGTGTGATACTGGTCTCTTTCAGGTCTCTCTCCCCGAGTTACTCCAGATACTGTCATTTAAAAGGCTGGGTAGAGAATATCTATATCTGATCAGCCCATTCAGATTTTTGAAGCACCTGAGCAGGCTGTCACCATTGTACGTTCTCTCAGTCAGTTCTTCTTAAAGATTCTCTGCATCTCTCATAGACTGGTGTGTCTCTTGCCCTCAGATTACAATCTCACTCCTGTCTCATCCCTTATGATTGAATTTCAGCCACTCTCAGCCTATGCCATTTGCCACACGACCCTAGGAAATATGGGAAGAAGCTGAGTTTGTTCGGCCTGAAGAAGAAAATTCTACAGGGGACTTACTGGTGTCTACACTGCCAAATGAGGGAACATGGAGAAAATGGAGCCAAAACTCCTCCCTGATGTGGAGGGCAGGGAGTGGAGGAAAGAATGAGAGAGATGGATTTTGTACAGAAACAGAAAGTGAAAAAGACAGAACAACACTTGTGAAAGGTAAAGAGAAAAAATGAAGAAAACAACAAAATTTAGGAAGCAATCCAAAAATCATAGTATTTTTTGCACCTCCTGTTTGCAAATCCAGTCTCTAAGGGCTGCTTGCATTTTCTTTCAGAGGAGTGAAGTTACGTGTTTATAATTGACCTGCAGTGGAGTGCAGTGTTTCCACTTTTAAGATGATTTGTCTCTGTTATTATCTTCCACTCATGCATTAACTGAAACTTATGCTTTTGAAAGAAGTGACAAAATTCTCCACAAGTGCCAAGAATTGACGTGGTTATCTGAAAATAAGTTTATAAAGATGAAGATTTAAGGACCTGGCTCAGTTTTTGTGTGATCATAGTCTCAAGCAACAAGTGTAATGGGTTGGGTCATTTAAAGTAAACATAAGTGGCATATTTAATGCTTTTAAAAATTATAACACATTAAAAATTGTAACAAATCCATTTAAGAAATTAAATGAGTGTAAAAGCCTATTGATACAGAAACTAAACTCTGAGTTTTGCATTGAAAAAGAGGAAAAGAGGTAACGATCTGTCTCACTCTCTTACCACCTCAAATAAATAAATAAATTGCTGGATTAAAGTTTTGATTAAACCTAATTACAAGGAGTAAAAAAGCAACGGTATAAAATTATATTTTAATTTAATTTAATTTAATTTAGTTTAATTTAAATAAGATTCTGGATGTAACTCTGTATCCAAAAAGTGATATGAATCAGACTCTTACTAGATGTTATATTTTTCTCACCAGGAAAACACAGAATGGGTTTATTGGAAATAATAATGTGTTTTGGAAAGGCTCAAAGAATTCAGTGAAAAAAATAGAAATAAGAAAAAGGTATTGAAAATGCTTCAGCCTTTAAGGGAGTTATTCTGTGTTTCTTTTTTGTTTGTTTCTCATTGAAATTCAACTTTCTGTATTAATCAGTGGTTTTGAATACAGGATGTTCAGGTATAGTAGGATGTTACTTAGAACTGATATTCATAACATACTTTGAATTTCACAGGGACTAATTAGGTGTCTTTCTCAGGTGATATGCAAGATCTGTCTCAGAGAAATATGTTGGGATCTGTGGGACTAAATATGAACTTCAGTTGTCCCTCACATGAAGTTACCATGAGCCCTCTACACAAATTTCATGTATGTGTGCATATGGGTAGTATAAGACCTAAATAGGTGTTAATATACGGCTAAAAACAATACTTCAGAATAATCTGGAGACTGGGAGGATGATGTGAACTTCAAGTCTTGTTAAATTGCATGGTCACCCCTGAGCACAAATTTCTGCATCTGTATAGGTTTTTGCAGACTGCATGCCAACATTGTATTTTCTTTGTTCTCGTCAGATTCTTTTCAGGTTTTGAAAGATTTATGTTGAATTTCTTTGTAGAAAATCACAGGAGTAGCCTTATTAACAGTTCTTGGTGGGTGTTTTATCTCCAGACTTTTAGGAATCTTCTGCAGACTGAGAACAAACAGCAAAAGAATACAGACTATCTTGTCCTTTTCCAGTGAGATAAATGCTGTGAGGAAGTTATTGATAGAGAAGAAAATAATTATTACAAGATTTGTGAGGACTTACTGTAAGAAATAATGTTTTAAATTAAATATCTACTGTCTGCATAGTACTTTCCTCTTTTGGGGGATACCTGCCTTATACAGACTTGTGAATGGCCCACTAAATTGTGAAAATTTTTGTGCAAAAAGGTGTTATGAATGTAAAGAGTGTGATAGTTTTTAAGAATTGTCAGACAAATTAATGATCACCAGAGTTATTAATTAGCTTTAATAGGAAGTGCCTAAATTGCTGGCTGGAGGAAAATGAAAAGGAATAGGCAATGAAGGATGGTTTTTAAGCCTCATTGTTAACTACTGGCAGAAAAAGGAGAGATAACTTTCATTGAAGTCAGATTTGATTTTGGTCCATGCTTAAGACCAGTGGTCATGTGCTCTGTTTAGTCATAGGCAACTACCTGAAGAAAGTTTCTGTGCAAGTCTACTGCTGAGAGCAATGGTTTTCACTGCTCCAACTGCTATTAGGAATATGTTAAGGGTCTCACACATATTGCTTCTCTCCATATTGGTCTCAAAGTCAAGACTGACCATGAAAAGGCTGGAAATAGCTTCTGATCTTTAGGGCAAAACTGCAGAGTAGCATTAATCTCCACTTTACCCTTTACACTCTTACTAGTTTAGCTTACTAGGGCAAAGGACTGAAAACTTGTCAAAACTTGTCAATAGATAAAGATTTATTTTTCTTTTTGTTCTTTTTTCTTTACATTAGGAACTCTCTAGCTGTATGAGTAGGGTCACCAACCTGTTGGACTTTGTTAGACCATTCAACCTCTTCTGGGTTTAAAATAGATTCTTCAGTTGCCCTGAAATATCCGTCTTCATCTTTTTTATCACCATGATCCATCAGTAAAGGATTATGGAAAATATTCAAAGGTAAATTGCAATCCTGTTGTGAAATTTATTTTTATCATCACCTGGAAAGTAAATAATAACCACAGTATGGTTCTATAAATAAATTCTACAAAAATCAGCATCGGTCTTCCAGCATCTAAGAATATTTTTCCTGTCAACACATTCATCATAAGTTATTCATATAAATTAAGCATATTTCATTGTGTTTTGTACATATCCCACATATATATTTGTGACTCTATCTCTTTAAAATAGAATTTTCATTTCAATGCCCGTACAGTAGAATACTACAAAGCAAGGAGAAAGAGATAACTTTGCTGTATCTTGTATATGGATACTTTCTTAAATATAATTGAATGTGTGTGTAATATGGGGTTACATTTATTAAAAGGGCCAAGGCTTGTGCTCACCAGCAGGCCCTGTGGGACAGGCACCCCTGCGGGCTGGGCAGCTGGGAGTTGGCTGAGGGGTGAGAGGCAGCTGAGTGACAGCTGGAAGGGAGATTGTGATTGGCTGGAGGTACGCGTGGACAGCACGTGAACGGGAAGCTGATTGGGTGACAGGGCGCATGGACAGCAGCACTGCAGCTGTGCCAGCCAATGGGGGCCCTTCTGCTGTTCAGTTCTGTTAGGCTTCGGCTTGGTTTCAGGTGTGTTCGGTTGAGATTAAGGGTATAAAGAGGGGGCGATTTTTGGCAATAAATGGATCTTCTTTGGGCATTCAAGGGGGTCTGTTGGCTTTGTTCCCCATTGCTACAAATGTGCAAGCTAATTAAATAATTATTTTCATATTCATTTTAAATTCTACTATAATTACAGATCTATACTTTGTTTAAAAACCTATGAATGTCTCTGTTAGAAAGCCTGTATATAGTTTCCTTAAATTAGCAAATACACCACTTCTTACTGCTCCCCACTGCTTGAACAATATCTTGCCAGAGGTTTGAGATTACAATCCTAATTATAACAGAAGATCAGACAACTGTCAGGTGGGATTAATTTGCATAACTCAGCTGAACTCTACGGACCTGCACTGATTTATGTTGACCGAGGATATGGTTTCACATTTGCAATTCTATGTCTAATATTAATTTCTATTTAACAAGAATTAGGCTTTTCTGAAAACAAAATGATGGATTCTGATTTCACTGTGTATTGGGTTTTCACGGCCAGGTTTTGCTAGTGGGGCAGGTTGCGGGAGTTTGCCAGAGTGGCTTCTGTAAAAGGCTGCCAGAAGCTTTTGCCATGTCTGATGGCAAATGCCAGCTGCTTTAAGACAGACCCAAAGCTTGCCAAGGCCAAGCCCATCAAAGATGGCAGTAATGCCTCTGTGGTAATATATTTAAGAAGGAAAACAAAAATAAATTATGGCACAGAAGTGATAGAGGCCAGACAAGAGAAGAGTGAGAATATGTGAGAGCATACAGACAGCAAGGTCAGGGAGAAAGGAAGGGAAAGAGGGGCTGCAGGTGCTGGAGCTGAGATTCCTTTGCAGCCTGTGATGAAGATCATGATGAGGCAGCTGTCCCCATGCAGCCCATGGAGGACCATGGTGGATGACTGAAAGAACGCTGTGATCCTGTGGGAAGCCTACAGTTTAGCAGGTTCCTGTCAGGACTTGGAGACCTCTGAAAAGAGAAGCCCACACTGGAGCAGGTGTCCTGGTAGGACTTGTGACCCCATGGAGGACCAATGCTGGAACAGTTCACGAAGAACTGTAGCCTGTGGGAAGGACTCACGCAGAAGTTCATGGAGGACTGGATCCCACACTAGAGCGTGGAGTCCTCCCCTTGAGAAGGAAGCAGCAAAAGAAACATGTAATGATCTGATCATAACGCCCATTCCCCCTCTCCCTGCACCTCTCGGGAGGGTGGCCAGTAGAGACTGTGAAGGAGGAATGTGGTGGGTTCCGCCCCTATTGCTGCGGCTGTCCATCATGAGGACGCCACCTCTGAGGCGGGACACAGCCTCTCAGGGGACAGCCCAGCAGGCGGGGCCGAAGTGTAAACCCCCACCTCTCCTCTAGAAAGTTCTTATCGGTTCGACGTTTCATTGGTTATGTAAGTTTGTACCGTCCCCTCGCGTGTTTTTATTGGATCCCCTACTTGTCTGTACCTATTCGCTGTAACCCCATTGGACCCTTGACCATATAAGCTCCTCGGACCCTCACAGCTCAGTGGGAATTTTTGCTGAGGAGTTGTGGTGTTTTGACATTCTCGTCCTTCCCTCAATAAAGAGGACTTCAGGGAGACCCCCTCCCGGACCCTTTACCTCTCCTGAGCCTTGTTATTTCAGCGCCTCAGTTTACTGCTCAGCTGGAGCTGCTCCACCTCGAAGGGTGAGACAGCCACCTCTCAGCCGTGTCCCTCTCAGGCTCTCAGGGAGCCGGCGTCCAGCCCGAGGGTGAGCAGGCGACGCCCGGCAACAGAGGAAGACATGGGGGGAAGATATTTTTAAGATCTGTTTGACTTCTCATTGCTCTACTCTGATCTGTTTTATCATTAATTAAATCAATTGCCACAAGTAGAGTGTGTTTTGCCCATGACAGTATCGAGTGAGTGATCTCTCCCTGTCCTTATCTCAACTCACGAGCCTTTCATTACATTTTTTCTCCCCTGTTCAGCTTCAGAGGGGAGTGATTGTGCAGGCTTGATGGGCACGTGGCACCCAGCCAGGGTCAACCCACCACACACTCCTATTGATCTAAAACTAGAATAACGTGAATTACTTCAGTCCTTATGTAACTGAAAAAAAATCTACCCATGCATTGAACAGAGTAACAAGACACACATGAGATCATCCTTGGGAAATTATTATTAGTGTAATTTTTTTGTTGTTGTTTAAATAAAAGCTACCAACACAATTATATGTTCTGCAGTGCGGGTTTATTCAGCTTTTAGGAAGCCAGCTGCATGGCATCAAGAGCTCCTTCAGAGAGCCCAAAGGGACAAAAAAAGCAGAAACCTCTCAGTGAACATGAGTGTCCTTTGGCTAAAGTGTATATAAATTCTATTATCAGATATCTTTCCATTTTTAAAATCCAGATTGAACATGGAAATAAAACAAATGTGAATTTATACATCTGGTATCTGGGAAAGTTTTCTAAACATCTAAGTCTCCATATTTAGTTCATGATAGGAGAAGCATGCACTGTCCTTTTTGATGATAATGCCACAAGAAACAAAACCAAGCTGAGAACCAATATAAATGCACTGTTGGAGTCTTGTTCAATGTTATGTGTTATTTTCTTAGCTCTGAGAGTTGGAGGGTATGGAAATAAAAGCTTTCAGCAGAACAGCCCATATGGTGAATTCATAATGTGTGATCAGGACAAAACAATTACTGTGACTAGTCCATGAGTGTACATTTCAGTGATTTTAATTAGGGATAAGAATATTTTCATACCCTCAGATGCCTGTCATGATTTTTGTCTTGCTATCTCAAAAACTCCCCTTCTATCTCTATCAAAGTGCAGTTACAGAATCCCTGAATCACAGTTATGAAGTAGAGTGGACCACTAAGGAGAGTAAATACCTGCATGCTTTATATATTCTTTCATTCACACTACCAGAGCTATTGCTTTTTTGATGAGAAACTAATGAAGTGACATAAATAGAATCATAGGCTTCTATTAATATATGAAATAACTCCTGCAAAAGTCAGAAATAATTCCTTTAAGGAATAATTATTAATATGGTTTTCTGATACCCTTGAACCTATTATCTGCAGACATGCTGCAAAACAACCCTGGGATCTTGACCATTAATTGAGTAGATTATATGCCTGCTGGAGCCTGAGTTCCTCTTTTTAAGGAAATAAGGATACATGGTAGTTTGCATTCAGTCCTAACCATGCTGTGGAGGTTGAAAATAGATAAGGCTTGATTCAGAAGTGGCAAAACATCTGCATTCTAGAAATGAGGTTTAAACAGAAGGCAGAATCTGTGTTATAGATAATATAGATATATGCCTATCATGCATAGCATTGAGATATAGACTGCTGAGACAGACAGTTGCTACATATTGCCAGTGATATAGAGAGAGATTATGTATAAAGTAAAATCCAGCAAGCTGTTTGTGTTGCTGTGAAAGGTCTGATCCAAATCTGTACAGTATGCAAAGTCAGGGGTTTCTGACACTGCAAAGTTCATTAAGCAGCCTGTGCAAGAACTGTAGCCATGGAGATGCTCAGAAAATCATCCTTACCAGGAAGACACCTTGTAGGGAAAATAAAAACCAAAAAAACCCCAAACCCCAACAACCAAAAAAACCTTCAACTTGCAGTAGGATATAAACATTGTTTTCCTTGGCATGCTGCTGTACTGACCAGATTTTAAGTAATGTATGGTCTGTGACTTGTAATAAAGTCATAGTCAGTTATAAATGTGCAGCAATTTTTCAATGAGCTCTTGATCATTTGTCTCAGATGATGCATTTTTAAAGGTACTTAGCGTGGGTAGAAAGGATTGTAAATGAACACTTCACAATATAAATCTTAACTTACTACACAACAGCAATAAGAACTCAAGATGTTTGTACAAGATGGATACTAATAGCGTGTTCCCAGTGCATATACTTAGCTGTGAAATAAAACTGCAAGAATTCACATCTACTGATTGTTAGAGCTTTGTCTTCTATTTTCATACTTCTTATTTTGTTCCATTCCTTTATTTTTTTTAACATTTTCTCCTCTGATGGCTCTTGGTATCACAAATTACATATGCATATGATCTCATAATCTTTTTCTGTTTCTGACAAAACTGCAGTCCCCATCCCACACAAGAAATACATTTGCAAAGAAAACAAAAGAAATCAGGCAATGTCTTTGTTCCTACTATTTATTTTTTTATACATGAGTCCCCATACCAACTGTTTTGGAGTGGGTGTGTTCTGAAGATCTGTAGAAAAACAGGGAAGATATTGTTTGCAGGGAAGCCCATGAGTTCTTCCAGCTTAACTTCCTACTTGATATGTGTCTAACTTCAGAGCTTGATGAGGTTGCTCTAGGTCTATATTCTGAGCAACCTGAGGAATGAAGATTCCACAGAAATTTAATTCCACAATCATTTTGTGAGATGATATCCAGTCTGGGCCAACATACTTATAACTTCTGTATGAATTATGAGTTGGAATTGTTTCTTAACAATGTACATGGTGTTACAACCTGCACCTGAAGGCAAGGGTAACTGAAGTTCTTGTTAGAGATCACCTGGGGAGAAATAGAGTGAAACAACACTGAAGGACCAGTGTTTATATGGATGTATATATGGCAGGTTTATTTCAGAACAATTTGATTGAAATGGAAAGCAGGTATGTAAATGTTTTAGTTATTATCTATAGAAATATAACAGTATAAAAGTATAAAAATATTGCTTAAGAAAATATATAAGGAAAAGAAAAAAAGAGAAAGAAAAGATAAAAGTAGATAGTGGAGAGAAAGGATATCACCACCCATGGATGCAGCAATGAAACTCGAATGTGACAATTTCAATGTCCACTGGTTGAAGTGACGGGTGCAGTCTTCATCCATTGGGGTTGGGGGAAGCCCACAAAACACAAAAGTTCAATGGTTTGACCTACATTCAGGTTCAGGTGGGAATGCCTCCCCTGAGCAGGGGGCAGTTTTACACTGCCTTATACAACACTGTGGATCGTGCACAGTCCTCTGGTGGAAGGCCCCAGAAATGAGCCTGGGAGTGGTTCAGGGGTCTCTGATGGTTTATGGCCCCTTTTAATGACATGGCTGCTGTTTGGCCCTGCTTCTCTCACTTTAGTTGAGCCACTTGTGCCTATCAGAGGGGAAATGGCATGACAGAAGCATCACACCACCTCTGCAGGATCTGCTTCTTATCAAACTTTTTCTTTATCTGGCAAGAAAAAAGCTTGTTTAAGACATCAGTCACAGGTTATCAGGAACACAATAATTCACAGGTCTCAATCAGTAAACAAAAGTGAGTTTGTTGTGCTCATCCTCTGGTGGTGGGTTCTCACCCCTTTTGTTTCATGTGGATCAGAAGTTTTCACCACCACACAGCAAAACCTCTTCTCCTCCCCTTAGTTCAGGGGTGCAAACCTGGCCTCAGCAAAGTACCTGCTGCTTTCGCAAATTGTTTGAGTCATTAACCTTTGACACTTCAGCCTCTCACATATGGTATGTAGTTGTGTTTTTTGATCTAATGTAACTATCTCACAGTTTAAATTTTTCACTCATCTTGATTGTACACATTTGTTTCAATTTTAATTTCTTCATAAAAGAAGAACACTGCAGATATTTAACTTTTGAAATTTTGTGGTTTTACTTCACTTGCCTCTATTCATACCTATTTACTCTTTGCTCAGTAATAACCTTGAAAACAAAGAGGATCAAGACAGGAGTATTTTTCTGCATTTCGCGACAAATTGTATAAAATATATTCTAATTATTCTTTCAGCATGCCACCTACATGGGGATCAGCACTCTAGAAAAGGTATCAGGCCCTCCCATTCCTCAGTGTCTCCAAAGATCTTCTGCTAGAGCATACAAGGTCTGGAGTGCTCTCCTGCTTATACTACAGAAGGACTGCTGCCACTTACAGCATCAATAGACTGGGAAAACATTTTGGGTGCACTCTAGTTGCTCTCTTCAGAAACTGGGCAAAGGAATCCTACAGTAGCAGTAAACAGGTGTTCTGACTTACCGTAACACACATACATACCACAGACATACTAGTACAACCTGTCACCTGTGGGGTAACTTTATAAAATACAGGGTGTGTCAATATAGCTCCATGTCTATTAAAAAGATGTCATTTTATGGTTAAGAAACTGTTGAGCACATCTTCCTCATCCCCATAAAGAAGGCTAAGGTCCTATGCATCCTCCTGGGTCCTGGTACTCTTCTTAGATGATGTTAGGCCAGAACTGCAGAGCTTGTTAATTTTTTCTCTTCCGCATTCTCCTTCCACAGTAGTCATTCTTTGTGTAACCTGTGAGAGGCTGTGCAAAACCGGTTACTTTTTTTAATCGCAGATGTCTGGTTGTCCACTACAGATTGCAGTCATCTCTTGCTTCATATTCTTTTTCACTTGTGGTAACTTTCATAACATCCTAAATCTAGTTTAAGTAACTGTTAAACTGGGTTAGAGATAAACAGTGTGTTTGTGGGTAAGGGATCAACTATTCATCATTTCCTCCCTTTTAATTTTAACTGGCCAGATGGCTTTACAAGACCCTCAATACTACTTGAGTTACAATACCTCCCACTGCTTCTGTAAAGTGTTTGTAATTCATCATGCGTTGCAAAATATTTCTGGGTATCTTCCTGTACAAACAATGCCCTAGATACTAAGGAACCAGACTCAAAAGTGAATTGAGAAATCTAAAAAAAAGTTTTATGTGGGCATTCAACCTAAATACGCATTCAGAATTAACCAAATTTCACGCAGCCTTAACTTTATATTTTAAAAAAATTCAGTCTGACATTCGTTTTCCCATTTCCTCTGCAAATTATCTACTAACATTTTTTGGGGATTTTTTCTTCTCTTCATTCTTAAATCTACTCGAGCTGGAGCAGTGTCTGTTTTCAAAAATCTACCAAACTTCAAAAAATGCTGCAGATACTAAAAAGCTGTGCCTAGCAAATACGCCGTGTGCAAACATACAACATAAAGGAAATACTAGGTGCATTCTTACCTGTTTGCCTCCATTCTGGAACTAATGCTGCCTTTTGTATTACAGCCTCCATACTGTACAATAAAGTGTAGGACGCCAGCTCTTTGTTCTTTGGTTGGCAGTTTTGTTCTTTCTGTTGGCTTTTGGGTTTGGATTTTTTTAATCTGGCCATAAATTAAACTGCATACATAATTCTTTCTGAGTCTCTGTTATTTAGAATAGGACATTTCTCTTTCCTGCACTATTTTCATTTGAAGTTGATTCTGCAATACTTAATATATATGATCGCAAATTTTATCCAAACAATGGAGAGTAATTTTTTGAAAATTAAATCTGAAATTACATATTACAGTCTTAAATTCTTCTTTTAATTAATTATTTTATTTAATACTTTGCATTAAGCATTTCACCCCAAGACAATCCCCCAAAATAAAATCTATTAATAATTGAAACACCAAAAATATATTTCTCGAATTTCTTGCTATAGTTTCCTATATTTATCTAACTTATAAATTGGCATATTACAGTTGTAAAAAGCTGTAAAAAAACTGTTCAACCTTTTAATATTTGGAGCAGGATTGGCTACAAGATAAAATTTCAGCACCGGAGCAGTTGCATCCTTTAACATTTTCAGGAAGATGAAGCATATTTGCAGAAAGAGATTAGTGACAGCACAAGTAGAATCAGCAACCAGAAATGACTGAAGAGTGTCAAGACTCCATGAACAGAAGACACCAAAGGTAGTAAGAGAGAGGTAAATTGTAGATGATAAAATGAGAATGGGAACATTTACGAAACCTCTAATCTGCTCAAGATTGCAGTTAAGAAAACAATATAAGAAAAGTAAAGATGGGGAAAATGGCGGAATAGCAGCAAACAAGAAAACATGGGTTATACTGTTCTTTCATTGCAGCACCGGACTGAAGCAATATGTAGAAAGACAGTAACACTTGTTACTGTAAAAGACAATAAAAGCCCTTCTGCTATATAGCAGCTATATTTGGTGCTGATGAGATGGGTTCATAGAATTTAGAATTACATAGCTCTTTGCTTCTCAGCATCTCCTGGATGAGAATGTAAGGTACTTTGAATGAAAACAGAGAAACTCAAAAACACAGCATATCCTTGCAAATTTCTTTCTGACAGTTCCATTACTATGGTCTTGTTCTACTATTGTCTCTTGTTCTGCACAGTAGTAAATGTAATTCACAATGAGGAATAGCAGGGAAAAGACTGTATTTTTAAGAAACTACAAACACATAAACCAGCTTTCCTTCCGTCTCATTTTGTGAGGTATACAAATACCTTGTATAAATTTTTGTTTGTTTTCCAAGACATGCCGTATTACTGAGGGTTTGAGCACCATCAGAGCAAATTTGGTTTAATTCCTTTCTGTTTAGGATCACACATTACTATTTTTTTAAAGAATCAACAATAAAGATCTAGATTATACTTGATAAATTGGGGTATCCAACAGGTAGGTATGTGCATACTAAATAGGTGATTTAAGCACGGAGTTATTTTTCCATACTTATTAAAATTTGCGTCTACCATTGCTACTTCATATGCATCATTTTTCACAATTACAGTTTGAAATTACGGAGAGTTTACAAGAATGAATGGTATATGAAGGCATAAATGTCTGCCAAAGAATCCACTATGAAAAGACTTCTAAATTAATAAGAAGGATCTGTATATTTTCTAATAGAAAAGAACTGAAAAAGAAAACCAACACCTGAAAACAACACTATTTTCTTTCATGAACTTTTATTCTTGGTTTGTAAATGCTACAATAAGATGTATAAAATGTAAATATATCTTACATAAAATAAGATACAGGTCTCTCAAGATGGGCTTTGTCCTGAGATTCAGAAACTAGAATTAATTGTGTCTACGATATAGCTGTTAATAACATTCTGTGAACTCTGCACTTTCGGTTTTTGGATTACGAATTGAACTTTTATTTAATCTTACTTTTAAGGGGGATTGGTCATGACCTTCAAAATGTCAATTGATGTTTGCATTGAAGTTTTAACAAAGGCCATTTGAGGACTAAGTTGAAGACATTTATCATTACTCTAGGTGGTGATGGAAGTGAATTGCACTGAGTACAAACACACAGCAATCACTTCAAAATGGAAAAAAATAAAAAGAAAAAGAAGTCTTTGACCAAGGTATATTTTAATGTAGGAGTTGTCTATATATGATCATGCAGTCATGATCCCATATATCATGGTCTTAGATACAGATTCTGAGTCAGCATGTCCTTTCACACATATATTTACACTACCCTGCTCACTCACAGCTACCCAGCTTACTCTTCTTTTAAGGACCATAGTTCAAAACTAAACATAAATGCAAATACATATTATGAGCTTTAAGCTATGTTCTTTGGAGCCACATTATATTTCAGGTTGATTTTCGCAGGAAAACTGCTACAACTTCTCAGATATGAAGTACCCTGGTACAAATCAACAGAACAACACTTTGTTTCAACTGAGGTCCTCATACGTGTTTGATAATTTTGCACAGGTCTAAGGCTGCATTAGTTATCATAAATTAGCATAAGAAATTAAATTAGATTAAGAAGTAATGCCATAAGGAAATACATGGAAAGGAAATAATCATAAAATGACAACACTTAAGAGGTGCTGAATGTGCCACAGCTGACATTTAGATGTATTTAAACACAGAATGATGAAATTGGACTAGTTAACACTAGTTTGACTTCAGATTATCAGAATGAAGAGCATTTTCTTGAAATATTTCTATTCAGATGTCTTGGGGTGACTTTATGCTGTTGTATCCCCTATCACTGCTCTATGCCCAGACATGATTCCTGAGCCTTTCTATGCCTTTAAAACTGGCTGCAAGAGACAGAGAAAAAAACTGAGCGAACTTTTCAAAACAGTTTGTGCTTCAAGGACACGGAGATTAGCTACTTCTGCGGCGGGCAGAGGAAGCATCGCTTCTTACTTTTCAGTCAGTTTTCAGCTCTGTTTCTTCGGAGAGAGATGGAGAGTTGAGATTTTTTTTCTTGGGACTTCGTTTTTTTTCCCTTCTTCTCTTCTGGACTTGTTCAGAACACCAGAACATCAGAACCCCACCGGGGGACCTTCCACCGGCCTGGAGGTGGGCCCCCCACGCTGACCCAGCTCCGAGGAGGAGGAGAGAGACCACAGACACAGAAGGACTCTAAAATCTTTCAGGTTTTCTCTCCAGAGTGAGAGATTTTATTATTTAGCATTATTACTATCATTATTTTCCTGTGTGTTTGTTAAATAAATAGTTTTTATTTTCTCCTTCACTTTCCTCCGAGGAAAATTTTTTTTTCCCGAACCTGGTTGGGGGGAGGGGTGGTTGTAACCTGCCTTCCTTTGAGGAGACGTTCCTTCTGGACGTTTCCCTGAACTTGGCCTAAACCACCACATCAGAGAACTTCACATGAATGATTTTATGACAAAAATTTGTCTGACATAGAACACTGAGATTTGGTATTTGGATCCCAGAGCACAAGGCTGAACAAATCTAGGTTTTGCAAATATTGTTTGTGATTTCACCAAGGTTTTTCAGTGAACACACATATTAAACGAAGTCCTAATAGTTTACTTTTTTAAAAATTGTTATACAGATCACAAACTGATTTCTTGTAGCATTCCATTTCCTTGAAATAAGTTCAGCTATCATTCAAGCTTCTGGCTATCTTCCCACCTCTCCATGATCAAATTCCTTCCTTTTCCTTCTCTCAGCTTCATGCCTTCTAGCACTCAAATTTCTGGTGTCAGATTTGTTGTTGTTATTATCCTCTGAAATTTAACAGGGAATTTAATGTCTCCAGCAGTGCATCTGTTGCATCTGTTTTCTCTAACAAAGTCATCAGAATTTATATATTCTAATTCTCTTCTACATAGCTGATGACTTGAACTTTTGGTAGAACAACACTGTGTTTAACACTACTGAGCAGACACCAAAAGATAACATGGCCTACAAATTCGATAACAGAAGAGCTTGAGTGGGAAGAAGTAAGTAGAAATATTGTGAGTATTTTGTCTGAAATGAGCTGTAGACAGGATGTCTAATCAAGAGAGAAACTGGCTAAACTGTGAAAAAGAGAAAACAGAGCACTAACCTGAATTCAGAGTTCTTACTACAAAAATGGTCTTTACACCCATGCTTGTTTAAAACCCCTTACAGCTGTCATCCAACCGCAGTCCTGTTCCTGTTCTGGAAAATCTAACTTATTTATGTCAGTTCTCATTAATTTCTCCCTCAAATATGCTTTAGGTCAGAGCTGACAATAGTAAAAAATGGGACTTAATTAGATATTTTTGTCTTGGCAGTGGGAGTAAAAGGCTAAAAATCTAAATTGCACCTGAACCTATTTTAAATTTAGAGCTGCTCCATTTTTTTTACATTTTTCCTCAGCAATTTAAAGAAAGTAGTAAGTAACAAAAGGACACAGTGAAGTTTTCATTATAGTTTTGCATGGGAAGAGCCAGAGAAAGAAGATCTGAGGGTGACTTCTGGAAGCTGGTAAACTTGGTGAATTTTTAATTTATACCATTCAGCCATGACATAGAATGTAATAAATGGTTAGTTTTCATTGGGAATGGGAATCTCTAAGAGTATAAAATTCACGTCACCCTGCATTCTTCTTCATACGTTTAGGTATGCCTGAATCTGAGGTATAAGTAGCCTTCAAGACCAGGCCTGACTTTTTTATTAACTTATTCAAGAGATACTGTATAGTAAAGGAATAGGAGCATCTTCAGGAGTGGCAGAAGAAGCTGCATGTAGCAGTAACTCTGGTAAACATCCAAGTTGACAGCTGATTTTGCAGCATTAAAAATGACCAAATAAAGCTATTCGATATTGAAAGGCAGAACTATTAGTACTATGTGGGGGCTGTTGGGCCCATAGCACAAGGGAACAAAAGGAGTCTATTGGTGGAACCATCCCTAGGGATAGGAATTCTCTCCAGGTTATGGTGACTGAAAAGGCCTCTGCCAGGGTGCTTTGTTCCAGTATGTTAATGTACCCCAGTTCTGCTTCCCTGGTTGGCCAGTTGGCCTCCCTCCCCCCTTCTACCCTATACGTTCCAGATCCAGAAACTTCTCCCTTCCCCACTCTCCCATTGGATCTTGTTCCTCACCACTCCCTCAGTCTCCTCACTGGCCCCCGTACCCTAGTCCCGCCTATGGACCATCCCCATGCCCTCAGACCATTGGTCCCTGATGCTTTCCCCGCCCCCGTATATAAGCTTGAACCCTCCATTATTCCTCGTCTTTCATCACTGGAAACCTTCAGGCATGGGGCTGAATAAACCTCTACCGTGGAACTCTATACGAAGATCCTTCCTGCCTCTTTGCTGTCAATTTGTCAAAGAAGCTATCCAATGTGTGTGTATATGTGAGTGTAGTGGCTTCCCAAGCAACTTTCAGCTGGACTTGGTTCGGGAGGTTGTGGCACCCCACCAGGCCACCCTCCGAAACCAACAGTACTAACCCATAACGGCAACAATAAAGTAGGGAAGCATAGGTGGAAAATTTAGGGGACACATTCAGATTGCTAGGGTTCTGACCAGCAGGGAGTCCAAGTCCCTTGACAACAGCTTGTGTAACACTGCCAGCTGCATATGCAAAACCTAAAGAAACTATACGGGACTGACGTGTTTCACATTAACTAAAAGAGAATCAATCTGAATAGAAACATCATGCAGGATTATTTTCAGTAAAAATAGAGGGAAAACCAACAAGCATGGAAGAGTACTTGGACTTGATATAGTGTAGGATACTTTTTATGTGCAGAAAGGAAACATACATGCAGAAAAACAACTTTATTAGTCCAGCTGCAGAGCCTGTGTCCCTAGGGCTCTTGGGCCACCAACACCAGACCCCTCAGTGGAAGCAGTGGGTGTTGTCCCTGAGCATAAGGGGGGATGAGAGTCAGACTTACTAGAAGAATTGATTAAGGAATTGAAAAAAATTATATGACTTTATGGTGACTTTTCATAACAGAGAAGGGTCAACAGAAAGATGTCTCAGGATGGCTGGTATGAATAATTTTATTCCGTTTCCATTATTAGCCTGGAAAAAGCTCAGGGGTAACAGCTGTGAGTTTGAAAAAGATACTAAGTTATTTAAATATAGTATTGATGGTTAGAAGATCTTAGAGAACCTTACAAAACTCTGCCTGGTGTTGAAAAAAGAGCTGCTATGCAAGAAAGTAAGGTAAATTCTAGGAAAATGGTTTGCATCATGCTGAACACAGAACTGACAGTTAAAACTTACGAGAGAGATATTAGCATTATTGTCTCAGAGATACTCAGCAAAAGGACAAAAGTCAGTGGTCAGAAGCTGCAATAAAATGTATGAAATTGCCAATGAATGTTATGGGAAAAGAAATTAGTCAAAGGATATTTAGAGGTTGTGGAATCTTCATTTTGGAGACAGTCAAAATTTGACATGACTCAGGTGTGAGCAACTTGATCTGAGTAGGTCTGGCTTTCAGAAATGGGACAGGTAGTGAAAGATGACTCCTAGAGATTTCTTACAGCCTGTATTACTCTTTAATTTGGTTGTCTGAAGTAGGACATAACTGAGAGCTACAAAATCATTAAAGTAGTGAGGTTAGGAACATGGTGGACTTGTGGTGGACTTGGCAGAGTTAGGTTCACAGGTTGTTAATGATTTCTCTATCTCACCCACGTACACATGGTCTGTAGATAACACATGCATGACAGAAAAAGTGTCAGCACCAGGGTCTTGGAAAATCAGATCACTCACTCCAGCTGGTTGATTTCTCCCAATACTGAGATATGTGCAACAGTTTTATGTTGTCTTGGCCCTCCAGTATGACAGCAGTTGGTCATGGAGGTGTGTGGGTTGTGTGAGTGGATGGAGACGTATTTTAACTATTCATTGCTTCTCAAGTTTAATAACTGGCATGAGCTGCCAGTGATCACTTAAAAAAAGTTAGATTCTGCTTTGATTTTCTATTTCTATTCTAGTTTATACTCATGTGAGGTCTAAATATGATCAAAGACTGGGGCAAGGTTCACATAAACTTCTACCTTAGGGAAGTATCTTCCTTTATTTCATTTCCAACGAGCTTGATGAGCACTTGTCTAATGGCTATGTCCTCATGTGTAATTCACACACTGCAAAAACACTTCTGAGACAGCAACTTCAATAGAATTGCTATGAATATGTTTGAAGTTCAGTATGATTAGGCTGGAAAATCACAGCATCATCAGTCTTGGGACTGCCGAATTACTGCTGTTAATATACTAATTCAAGCCAGGACTGAAAAAGGTAATTTCAGACTTTGTGGAGCAGCATCCACAGAACTAATGTATTAGCAGAAACTGAAAAAAAAAAAAACCCAAACAAAAACGTTCAGTCAAAGGATTCATTTTATATTAATTAATTAATTTATTTTTATTTCTGTGACACATCTAGGAATCTGAAAATGGATTATAGACCTCTATTGTGGTACAATTAGGCACACAGTGTACAGAACTTCTAGTTATTTGTGTTACTTTGTTGTTTGTTACATGATGGCAGAGATAGTGCAGTATTTTCAACCATATTTTTTTTCCCCAAACAACCAAAACACTGTCTTTGAACATTTATGCTGAGGTTTTGTAACACACACATACCCAGAGGGACAACCTGGCTCTTCTAAAACTTCTTGAAAAATTAAAGAAGAAAGCAACAGGGTTCTTGTCTTAGTGCCACTGTCTCCAATATGAAAATGAGTATTCATGTAATGATCGTAAGCTTATGATCGTGGTCAAAGAAATAAGCAAAGACTAACTATAAAAAAATCACAGACAGTATTACTTCATAATGAAAATAAATATTTTTGGCTTAAAAATCAGTTCTGGATTTCTTATATACATTTCTTTTATTTTAAATGTGAGATTTCCAAAACATATGCTGAATGCAGAGGAGACATACTGCAAAATATCCTTTCATTACAGAAATTTAGGATTTTTTAATTGAATTTTTACTTGGTTATCAACCACAGATATCCTATGTCCTTTTCTCTCATTTTAGGCCTGTCCTGATGAGAATTAGCTAAGCAAACCATCTCAAATTGACCTATGTAACTTATTTGTTTGCGAGTTCAGAAATTTGGTTATTATTTACTTGATTTCAGACTCTGATTTATTAATTTACTGTATTTTCAGACTATTGTTATTATTATTAATATTATTGAAAATAACCCATGGACTGCATTAACAAGAAGAAAATTAATGTAGCTCTCAGCAACAGTGATAGTTATGACTCTCTGCTTTGCTAATAATTTCTCATTTGATGAGATTTCACGACCACAAGCCTTAAGCATTATGCCAAAGCTAGAATTCCAAACACCAAATCTATAAATTCATCTGTGATCATACTTAAGAGTGAATAATCTTTGTGAAAAAAATGAGGCAGAAAGAGTCTGTCATTCAGTTCAGGCTGTTTTTGTGTCCCTGTGCCATGAATAAGTGGCTTTATGGAACAGAACATCTGAGACTCTGCTAAGGGAAACCTGGGGTAGAACCAGTAAGGAAACCTGGCCTGACTGTGTGGGTAGGGTGTGTGGAGAGCCAAGCCAGGCACCCATCAAGTCACTGAAGCCACCCAGTGTGAAGGGGTTTCAGTTCTAGCAGTGAAAATCTCTGGCACTGGAAGCGTGACTGCCAGAGAGTCTTGGGAATGGTCAGACTGGGAAGTTTCCTCAACACTTGAGAAAACTAGGGTTTTTTCTACGTCTAGAAGATCAAGGGGGATTTTTCTTTTTTTCTTGTTGCAGCTACCTAACAGAACATCTGTGGCAGGGCATATCACCCCTCTCTCCACCGCAGGTGGCTGGTGCAGAAAGGGGAGATAACCCAGGCGGGCAAGGCCCAGCAGATATCATCTCCCGGCACCGAAAGGTCTGCCAACTTAACAGATGTGGGAAGACATACAAAAACATAGATGACCAAAAGGCCTGTTTTTACACTATAAAAGTACTACAATTTATCACAGGCAGAAGTCTCTTACACACTCCCTGGGAGCACATGAGATGATTTCTTCTCAAAGCTTGGACGCAACTTCGTGGTTACTTTTCTGGAAATTGAGGGAAAGGATTTTGATGTGTGCCCCTTCAACAATTCGGTGGTAAGAAACATTGGATCCTAAGTTATACTATTTCTCACCTAGCTGTAAATTTAAGGCTACCTTTAATTCTGCATGTATAATACTAGTATTCCCTTTTTTCTTATTCCTGTGTAGTCATAGTGTTTTAGGTCTTATGTCTGTTAGTTTTGTGTCTATTAAATAAATAATTTACTCTATAATAGACCAAAACAGCCATTACTAAAGAACTTACGATTGAGAGTGGGGTGCCTGCCACCTCAATAACGTGACTCCCTGCTGCCAGAGGCCTCAGCAAAAGGCAAGGACTTACTTAAACCCACATCATCCATTCGTAACAACATCATAGTGATGACAGGCAGACTTTTCCCCAAGGTGGACAGTAGAAGGATGGGAGGCAATGAACACAAATCGAGAAATCCTGGGAAATTCTGGCTGTGTAGAAAATCTGTCTCACCATGGAAGAGATCAAGTGTTAGAGTAAGTTTTCAGAAAAGGCATGGAATCGGTGTCATTGGAGATTGTTAAAAGTAGAAGGCCTCAATGCTATTACAAGAATAAAGTGCTATTTAATGAGTATTGCATCAGCATGAAAGAAGTCCATGAATGAACACATGGATAAAACTATAGAATTTTAGTCTTATTTTTCTCCTTGTCAGTTTTTATCTCTTTTTTTTTCACTCAGGTAATTATATGGGGGTTGCTGTTAATGGTTTTACATGTTACAAAAAATCCAGGCTGTTCCTTTAAAGCAACAGCTTGTTTTGGTACTTCATTAAACACCACAACTCACACTTTGATTTTTCAAAAACAGATTTCAGAAAGACAGAGGAGGTTTTATAGCTAGAGATGAAGTTCAGGTTTACCTATGCTTAACTTGGCAGATTAATTGCTTTAAAAAACAAATGATTTGGAACTTATACCTAAAATGCCAGAGGACAAAAAAAAGCAAGGAGTAAAAACATTTTTAATGGTATGTAAGATGACAGAAAATACAGGAAAAAAAACTGTTCTTTTCCCACGTGACAGTTGCAGGTGGTCATGACAACAAGAATATAAAGCAAAAAACAAATAGAAGAATAAAAGCTTTATGCAGCTAGTGAAGCTGAAGCATTCAGGATTTAATTTCAAGAGAGTATGTAAAAATTAGTCCGCACTTACTGGAAAATCTGAAAAAGTGTCCTTGAACACTTAATTTCGTGTTATAAAAGCCCTTGTATCTCACTCATGAGTAAATAAATTGCATCAGCATTTCTAGGATGGTAATGATTGTGAACATTTAAACTCAACTGCAATTGAACTTGACCTTAGTTTGGTAAATTAATGATAGTGATAATACATAACTTTTATGGGAGCAGTTACCTGCTACAGCAGCAGTAGACATTAATGTCATACTAGGCTAAATATGTTATCCCACTAACTCACTTTTTATACTCTGATCTGAAATGTGAGGTGCAATATATCTTCTTTGAGAACATGGAAGAAGGAAAGAAATCTTTGCTACTTCTACCACAAATGAGAAGTCTTCCTAAGTTTCATCTGCCATGTCAGCTAATTACTAATAACTGATAAGTATCAGACCATATTTTCATATCTTACTGCTTAAACTTGTCCTGTGCAGCTCACAATGAGAGTTGAAAAATCAAAACTGTTTTTGGTTGCACATTTGGTTGCATCTGTTGGTCTCACTGACTATACATAAAGAATACAAAAAAGTCACCCACATTTTTAGCTATTTTATCAAGGACTTGAAGATTGTATGAATCCACAGTAGAAAATGTGGTATAAAATGCATAAAATATTTGGAAATTCTGAATTTAATCTTGAGCTGAAATAAAAAAAAACACTGTAGAATACCTGACACTGATGTCAGTCAGTTTATATTAGCCATCCCATGGTTCAAAAATGTGTTTATTACCCGTAAGTAAATACTAGTTATTTCAATAACATGGCACATGGCACCTGCAATCTCTAGCCTTAAGAAACATGTAAAGTAGAGATATGAAGGCAGAAAGAGTGTTTACATTTAAAAAACCTGCACCTGTGTTACGTAAAACACATTATTTGTAATGCATGATGTGTTCTCCAGGATGTGTTCTCTTTTCTGTCCAGCTTGTATAGCATGCTGAGACAGATATGTAAATGAATACACACACGCACAGACACACATAGGAAGATGTTTCAGAAAAAATCTAGAAATGTTTTTCAGACCCATTCCCTGCCGTTATGTGGTTACTCAGGTTAATATAACTTGTCACAAAGAGGTGATGCTACCATTAGGCGGTCACAGCCATGGAATCATCAAAGTAACGTGTGGCTGGTGCTCTGCTCTGCGGTATTTTATTCAGTGTGTTTGATGTTTCTTAAAAAGCATTCTTGCTGAGAACTTTAATTGTTCTCTAGGTGTTTATCTAGAGCAGAAAACTCATCTGTTACAAGACTTTCAAAGTTTTCTTGAAAGGAGACTAATGTTTAACTTATTAATATGTACTTAATTGATAATATTAATTATCAATATTAATTTATCTTTCAAATAGGTTTTATTCTACAGAATTTGTAGGCAGGTAATTCCCATGTTAAGTATCAGTTAGGAAGTAGCTATCAGATAGGAAGCTTGCTAGGCTTTTTCCTGTTTGGTAGACTTTGGGTTGGGTTTTTTTGTGTGTGTGTGTGTGATTTTTTTTTTGTTTGATTGTGCTTTTGTTTGTTTGTTTGTATTTTCTGAATCTCTCAATGTAGCTTAAGTCCATTTTACAAGTTATTTACAAGAGACTTGGAAAACAGTTTATCCCCCTCACATTCACAGCAGCCTTTCATCTACTTGAATACTATTATCATAAGTACTTCTCTGTTATAGAATGAGCAGATACAATGCTCAAATATTCCTTTGTATTGTTTTAGTATACTATTATCTTAGTTTAGTATGTTATTATCTCACACTCTCTGAAAAAGATAATATTCCTTTCCAGTTCTTCAATATACCAGGTTCTGGAAATTTCAGGACATTCTATTCCCCTAATTACTTTTTTCCTTCTTCTATACGTGCCACTTTAATTTCAGTTCTTCCTGTTGCTGCCAATCTTCATAGCCAAAATTAGAAAAACACAAATTAAGTGAATGAATAAAGAAGAGGAAAGATTAGTGCTTGGCAGTTCAATATTCAGTCTGGCAGAACTCTTCGTTTCTTCTTTATTGTTTATTTTGGCTTATAAATTCTGCACTTCAAAGGAAATCTACGCATTACTTGACAGTACACAGTAGTGCAGCAATCAAGGAGCTGTCTCAGATTTGCGAGACAGAAACAGTGTAAAGTTACTCATAGAGTGGTAGACCTTGTTTCTCATGGCATAACATAGGCTATACTTAGCTGAAAACAGTTGCATCAGTTCCTGTGAGACTCTCCTATGTGTAAGAAAATATTTATCTGTAGGAAAGGTGACAAAGACCAATGCATTATGTTTGAAGCTTGAAGAGGAAGAGTATTCTTATTCCTCCAATTCACGTCAAGCCCTGAAAATAAAAATCCTGGAAAAAAAAATTCTGAAGTTAAAATGTTTTAAAAATGTATTTTTAAGACAGTTGTGCCAAATTCAGTTACTTTACTGCTATTTATATATATTTCATGGAGAATATGAAGATGTAGAAGTCATTCTGCAGTTAATGTTTTAGCATATATAATTACACATGGCTTAAAATACTATGAAAAATATCTACAGGTAAAAACATGTATAAGATAAACCAGTAAATGGATATGAGATCTTGTGTTTTTGTTGTATGCTGAAAGATATGTAAGTGGCCTGATATGTCCAGTTTATGTTTTTCTGTGGATCTTAAAGGCTGTCCAATTTTCAAGTGAAGAAGACACCGTGAGTGATGGAAACAGCGTGCTGAGAGGAAATTAGCACCTTTTACTTCCTTTGCTATCAAGTCATTATTTCAATCTGCCAACTTCCATTTTCTTTTAACTCTCAGGATATATGCAATACATGTAATTCAATTGCAATAGTAATGCAATTGTAATAGCAATGCAATAGTAGCAGTAAATTGCTTTGCTCACAGGAAACTCTGGTAAATTACATGGTATACTCATCATACACGTGCCCAAACTGCCAACTGTGTAGTTAAATATGAATTTATTTAGTGGTTAAAAAAAAAAGAAAATTTTTAATACATACTAAATTGACAATTAATGACTAGACCCACTAGTCCTGTGTTCTAGGTTCCAGAAAGCAAACTAGAGGCTGTCCCCTGCTTTTTCACAACCATTCATTCATGTTATGACACTGCCACCTTTGGCTATGTATTGGGTTCATGTAGCAAGTCTTGGGTGTTGGGGGCTGCAGGGGTAACCTTTGCGAGAAGGAGGCAGGGACTGATGCCAGCCTGCTTTGCAAAGGAGCCACGAGTGTGAGGAGGAGGGAGCAGTAGAAAGGTCCTGTTATGGACTGACCACACCACCCATCCTCTGCTGGAGGTAGGGGCTGGAGGTAGGGGAGGGGGAAGAGTCAGGAAGCAAGGAACGAACTTGAGATGGTGAAGAAAGGAGGGTGTTTTTATTTTTGACTTTATCACTAGCCAACTCTGCTTTTAACTGGCAGTAAATTAAGTTAATTTTCCCCAAGCTTTGTCTGTTTTGCCCATGATGGTAAGTTTGAAATACGAATTATTTTGACCCACAAGCTTTTGCATCTTATTTCCCACCACCACCTCCCTTAAAGAAGGGGAGGAGAAAAGCAGCTGGGTTGGGGTCTGTCAGCCAGCCAAGTTCAACTCACCACACTGTATTAGATAATAATTTTTTAAAAAATTAAATCATTAAATTAAATTTAGTGTATGCTTTTATAAATAACATTATTATTTTGAATTATTTTAGTATGCCGTTGTGGAATTATAATTATGCTAAATTAAATAATGCAGCATTGTTCTGGAAAATTCTTACTGCATTTTCTTATTCTTTTCCATATTCACAATCTCTTCTAGCTTCTGGTTTATTATTTATTTATAAAACCTTCTTGTTTTTCTGTCTGTATATGCTGAAGGCCTCTATGTTGGGGGAAAGAGGTGTCATTTATAATTTATATCCTCTTTCCATTTGCTTCACAGAGAGTATAGAATTTTTTGCTTGTATATTTTCACTATTTATTTTACACTAAAGCTAGCAGTTCCAGATATTGATTAGCTTGGAAATGTCTTAAATATTTACCAGTTGTTGTTCATACATTTCTGCTCATACCTTTATCATCTAAACTTTCATAGTTTTCGAATTCACAAAGTTCACTCTTGTAATAGTTGGCCTTTTCCTTTCACCAAAAAACTTTGTGAGATCTACCTCAGTGCTCTCCCATATTGGATAAAGGTCTTTCAGAGGAAAAAAATTCTCTACAACTCATAAATTCTGTAGATATTTTATGTTTGAAGTTGGAGCCTCATAGTATATCACAGATCTGAACACTGCATGTTTTATTTTTCTCAGATGAAAACCAGTAAACTGCTGCTTCACGCACTGGTTAACCTCCTCTAATGTGTTTTGGGGACTTAGCACTATACATTTTCGTAATGGAGTCCAAATAGTAAAACTTTCCTTGACAAAATACACTCTCACTCCCCTTGTCCCAATTCAGTTTTAACTGCAAGTGCTACGAATAACATTCCTGATTTTGATATTTCAGTCATGAGAATCTTCCTAACACACAGATGTATTTAGACACCAAAATAGGAATTTTTATTTATTTTGGTTTGGTATTCTTGATTTTGTACAGGACCTCAAATAATTGTTGGAACACAA
Organism: Gymnorhina tibicen; assembly: GCA_013399875.1. Lineage (NCBI taxonomy): Eukaryota > Metazoa > Chordata > Aves > Passeriformes > Artamidae > Gymnorhina > Gymnorhina tibicen. The sequence continues at coordinate 481,666 of VXAZ01010280.1, read as the reverse complement.
GTTCAGGATCATAAAAGTGTCTCTCTTGTTATTAATGAAAAAAAAATCTACTTTAGATCAAAATCATGATTCTAATACTATCCATAATAGAATTAGAAACTGAATTAGAGAATGGAGGGAATTTTTTCATATGCTCAATTTAAAGTTTTCTTTTCAGCTATTCTTTTCACGATTCTAGGGATTGCTTGATAGCTGACTCAAGAGTCAGCTACATCTTTCCTCAGTGATCAAAGAGATGATAAGCATTTCCGTGATTTTAACAGTTTAGTGAGGACAAACTGAGATGTTCTGCACCTTAAGAATATGCCGCAGCAATAACCAAGAACACAACATAACCTTTCATAGTAACTGTGATCACAGGATTAGACCACTGCATTCTAGATCTGTGTCTTCTGAAATTCATGGTGCAACTATTTTTTATGTTTCTGACTTGTGTTCTTATTGATATGCTAATTCAACAGATATGAACCATTTCAAGCCAGTCAAGAAGGAATATCAAAACTATGTCATAGCAGATTTAAAGGAATTATGTCAATGTTGACATGTAAGACATTAATATTTTACTATCACATCTAGTATTTAAGTCTGATTAAATGGTAAAATTCAGGGAAATACTGGTGTGCTAGTTTGAAAGCAAACTAATGAGAGAGTCCAAGACAGAAATACAACTTAATAGGAAAAATAAAATAAATGCAGTAGCGCAAAAAAAACCCCAACCCACTGACAAGGTCAGAGCACAAACCTGACCCCCTGATAATCGGGGGGTTGGTAACAGTCCAATTAGATGGTGACTGCAGTCCTCCTGGAGTGATGGTTCTGTTGAAGGGTCTGGTCTTCCTCTGAAGGTCCAGCAGTGTTGTAGGAGGGTCTGGTCTTCCTCGGAAAATCCAGTGGTGTAGATCTTGTCCTCTGGGATCCCAGTAGGTAAGTCTGCCCCTGCTGTTCCAGGCCCCAGATTTTTATCCTTGTGGGAATGCTTGGTTCCTTCCCCCTGGGCGGAGCATCTCACAATGGGATGGTCAGTCATAGGGCAAGGCACTGATGGGCCCATTAACAGGAGATAGTCCAGGTGCGAGTTACCTCTGAGTCATAGGGCAAGGCATTGTTGGGCCCATTAACAGGAGATAGTCCAGGTGCGGGTTACCTCTGAGTCATACAGCAAGGCATTGTTGGGCCCATTAACAGGAGATAGTCCAGAGGGAGGAGGCAAGGAGCATTGCTACACCTGGTCTCAACAGCTCATGGTAATAGAATACACTGTAACCCAGGACAACTGGGCAAATCATCCAAAGATTTTTGTAATACATATATTTGTCATCATTGTTCTTTGACAAGAATTATTTCATGAAGATTTTTTGTCTTGGTTTGAAAGACAGGTGTCTGCTGAGGAAGGCAGGAGCCCCCCTTGGAACAGAAAATGCAATCCCTTTCCCTCCGAATTATTATAAATTTGAAATTAAGGGGCTTTCAGGCAAAGATATGAGGAATAGGAGTAACAGGTTTTTTACTAATACACATATATATATATACATGTTATATATATATATAATATATATGTAACGAAGCAGTAGTACAGAGACACTGGTTTAACCTGACAGAGTCAGGGGTACAACCTGGCACCCTGCCGGGCAGGGTGTTGGTAGCAGTCCAATGCAGTGGTAGCTGCAGTTCTCTTTGAAGTGGTTCTGTTGAAGCAGTGATCTTGTAGAAAAAGCTCTGGTCCTCTTCGGAAAGTCCAGCGGTGGTTGTGTAACTCTTGTCCTCTGGGATCCCAGCAGGTAAGGCTGCTTGTGCTGTTCCAAACCCTAGATTTGGGGTGGGAATGCTTGGCTCCTTCCCCCTGGGCGGAGCATCTCACAGTGGGATGGTGAGTCATGGGACAAGGCACTGATGGGCCCATTAACAGGAGATAGTCTGGAGGGAGGAGGCAAGGAACATTGCTACCCCTGGTTTCAACAGCTCATGGTAATAGAATACACTGTAACCCAGGACAATTTTCATGCCTGAAAATTTGATTTCTCAGTTTAAACTAAGCTTTCGTGGTAGAATGAAGAGTAGAGGAAGATGCTTCAGAGGAAAGTGAACCAAATGTCCTGAGATAGCTATTGCACATGTCTACATGTGGTCAGATGAATCCCACACAGCATGTCTAAACTAAATTTAGTCAGCTTGATCAAATAATTCAGGTTATACAGACTTAATGAATGTTTTCTTTAACATCTCTTGTTTCAAATTGTGTTTCATCAATATATATGTATCCTAAAAGAGTAGGGACAGAATTAATCTCATATAACTGTCCAGAGGAAATTCCAACACAACCTAAGATGGATATGTAGCATAAAGGACTATTAAGCATCTAAAATTTATGAAGTGGTCACAGGCTTTATAGACACCTACCTTAGATTAGGTGCCTAACTCTTAGTCGGCTAAATTTAGGAAGAGATTTCCCATGGTTATTAATCACTATCCATCTTTAAAACAGAACATAATTGAAATATTTTTATAAATATAAATATGAATACAGAAAAATATATTTAACTCCTCTCTCCCCTCTTCCTTTTAAATTCTATTCATTTGGGGAATTAAAAAATACCATATCAATTCATATTTATAAAATATTTGTCAAATAAAAATTAGTAAATCTGAAAATTCTGAAAAATGAACAAAATTATGGCATTGTCTTTCATGTTCTTTCATATTAGCCATTCTTCAGTGATTTTCCTTATAGTCTGCTTGTAGCAAAATTTGGAAATAATAAAATGTTAATAAAAACCTTATTGTTGTTGTTATTATTACTTTCAAATGTTAGGAGATTTCATTCATGTTATTACATTTATTACATTATTATGTAATATGTATTATGTTATTACATTTCATATGAAATATTTAATCTATTGTGTTTGACAGGTATTAACTGCAACATTGCTGCAGTCACTGCAAAAATTAGAGCAATTCCAATAGAGATTTTGATGTTAATTTTCTGACTTTACTTACGTTTGCAAAAGTTATCATCATCACCGTATTTGTAAATTAATACATTTTATGCATTTAAATAATCATACATTATTTATTGAGGCAACTTCCAAGATTAACCCATAAGGAGGATTTTTAGAAGTAAATAAAAACATCAGGTAGTGATTTTATTTTGGGGCATCTTATTTGGCATACACTGTAGAGCTTTTTTTTTTGTAGTGGGACACTTTTTAAATTTTGAAAATCAGCAAATCAATAAAGTGTCTCAAGTGGTGGTACTGCATGCTAAGGTAAACAAAATACCAGGATGTTTGAATGTGTTAGGCACCTTCTTGGTCCTCAAGGTCTTCAAACCATTCTTACAAGTACATATAGGCAAAGAATTCAGAATTCAAACATCAGAGAGCTAAAATTGTACAACTTCCCAAACTGCCACAAATCCAATCTTTCTAAACTGTTACTAGCCTTAAAATCACATTTACTCGAACATTTTTATCCTCCAAAGAATGTAATAATGGCTCTCTAGAAGAAAATGTTTAGATTGTATTAGCAGTGACCCAGCCTAAAATCTTCTTCAGAATTGCTAGGCAAAAACTTGTCAAGTTGGTTACTTCATATATCTCACAGTAAAGAAAGATCAGGAAAATTCAAACAGATTGAATACAATTATTTAAAATGATAAATTAAGCTTGTGGAGAACAGGAAAAAATTAATGAAGGAAAATATAAGAAATGGAAAACAATTTTGAAGAATTTAAAATTTTTGCACTTAGTGTAAGTACACTTATCTGTATATATATAATCTCTTAGCAATTCTGACTG
>VXAZ01010280.1:467180-477605 GCA_013399875.1 Gymnorhina tibicen | reverse complement strand
AATAAGAGATATATTGCAAGGGATTTGAATAACAGCAATAATAAAAACAATAATAATGAAGGGCAAGTGAAATGCTTTCCTTCCACCGTCCTTACTTTGTTAATGAATGAAACAAATAAATAAAAGAAGCTGAGCATGTTTCTGCTATGTTGGGTGCCAATCCATATTGTAATCTAAATAAATGAATACAACAGCTTTCCTAAATATGCAAAACTCAGTTTCTAAACTCTAATGGTAGTTAATTTTACAAATTGCATGCTAAATCATATGGTGTATATTGTCAGACTTTGACCCTGCAATGATTTATGCTTTTTGGTTCTGAAAAGAGATATTTCCTTATCTCCTCCAACAATAAAACCAGATGACAAATCTGGAATGTGTTTCCCATCAATGTCATGTGGCTTTACGATTTCCTGGCTGATCTCTGTCATGGTCTGGTAGCTGATTCCACTTTCAGTGGTGGTTATTGAAACAAGTGTAGTTCTAGTTCAAGATCAAGCTTTAGGACTGGAATTTTACATATTTCTCATTTGAATTGCCATTGGCTCCAGGGACAATAATCTGTGTATCAAAAGTCCTAGAACTCTGCATATGGCTTTAAAGACATTTTAAAGCTTATCCACTTTCAAGTGCTAGCACTTTACTGCATGTAGAAATAAAGCACACCTCAAAAATATTAGGTATTGCTCTGAAATTTCCCCTATGCAAATGACTGTAAGTGGAATCTGTGCATAAAAACAGTGTGATGTTTTAGGTAGAAGTGATCCCTTATGCTTTATACAATTCCTCTATGTTATCATCACAGAAACAGATGTCTTAATGGGGCCCATATAAATGTATCTGTCGTGGGTTACAGTGTATTCTATTACCATGAGCTGTTGAGACCAGGTGTAGCGATGTTCCTTGCCTCCTCCCTCTGGACTATCTCCTGTTAATGGCCCATCAGTGCCTTGCCCCATGACTCACCATCCCATTGTGAGATGCTCCGCCCAGAGGGAAGGAACCAAGCATTCCCACAAGGATAAAAATCTGGGGCCTGGAACAGCAGGGGCAGACTTACCTACTGGGATCCCAGAGGACAAGATCTACACCACTGGATTTTCCGAGGAAGACCAGACCCTCCTACAACACTGCTGGACCTTCAGAGGAAGACCAGACCCTTCAACAGAACCATCACTCCAGGAGGACTGCAGTCACCATCTAATTGGACTGTTACCAAGCCCCCGATTATCAGGGGGTCAGGTTTGTGCTCTGACCTTGTAGGTGGGTTGTTTTTTTTGCGCTACTACATTTATTTTATTTTTCCTATTAAATTGTATTTCTGACTTGGACTGTCTCACTAGTTTGCTTTCAAACTAGCACTGTATCCAAATAAAGATCAGGATTAATTTGTTTCGGCTTTACACATTTTCATTGGCAAAATACCTACCTGCTATTTTTATAAGTTGTTCTTATTTAGAGAAGGGCTTTGTGGTTTGTTTTTTTCTGTTGCTGTTGTTGTTTTTGAGGGGTTTTTTGGCTGGTTTTTTGGTTGGTTTTGGTTTCGGTTTTTTCCAGTTGAAGTTCTTAAAATTAAGTATAAGAAGACTACACATAGAATAATTATCCTTTTCTCATACATATGCTCCTGATTTTTATTGGAACTGGGTAAATATTGGATTTCTCAGGTCATCAGTGAGAAAAAATCAATTTGAAAAATAAAAAGTTCAGGGAGAAAGAAAAAAGTAATGTCTGGCTTAAAACTAAGCAAAAAGCAAACTGTCTGTACTTGACCATCAAAGATTCCAGATCTGAGATTCCTTCTCTCTTAGTTAAAAGAAAAGGGAAAACATTCCCTTTCATAATTTAAAATGCCTTGGCATATGCAGACCAAAGAGTCATTGCTAGAAAGCAAGAAAGCAGGAACTTTAACTTGCCTCATGTATATTATAAATAAATCAAATAAACATTGCATGACTTCAGAGCTCTCAAAATCTATCCTTGGTCTGTGTATCTGTCTAATAAATCCTAACATGCTATCAAGAAGCCTCATGCTCTGAAATATAAAAATAAAAAAAAAATACAGAAATTTCTTGTTTTCTTCTTTCTTTAAGCCTTAGGGAAAATGCTAGTTCATCATGTCCTAAGTATCTACAGTCTACCTCACTAAAAGACTTCTGAAATTTATGTAGAGACATATTCAAGACAATTTAAAGCTGTGCATAGTATAATGCTATAAAAGAATATTTTTCACCCGTCTGAGGTTCCCATTTCTTTCAAATTCACATTTGTATGGTTCTCATACACTTTCCCAAATAAGTTCTTCTGCAGCTTGAACTGTTTAAAAAAAAAAAAAAATCCAACTTGGCAAATAAACTGGAAGAAGCCTTTTTTTAATCTGTTCATCAACAGGAAAATTACATGAGGTAATTCTTGTAACTATTCTCAGACCACAAGACTCATGCACATTCTCCTGGTTTATCTGAGTGAATACCAAGTTCTAGGCTACCATAAAATACAGGTTCCCTTTCTTGTCCAGTACAGTTTTACAGTTTTTTTATTCAACTCTGCCCTGACTCCCTTTCTCATTTCCATTTTCTGCTCTATGCAAAGTCTCTCTGCCCTTTTAATTTCTCATGCTCTTTTTAGGTAAATTCAGAAGTATTTTAGCTTTTTCTCCCTCATATTCACTACATTTTCAACATTCTCCTTGATCCTGTAGCCTTGGCAAGTTTCTCGTTCCTCCAATGATTTATATGTCAATTATTGCTTTTATCCATGTTTTCTCTTACCATAAGGCACTTGGCCATGCTGAGTAACCAAATCAACTAAAAACACCACAATATTATTTTTTTAAATAAAAAATAGTATGACATGTAACTACTTTTATTGAGTCAATATTGTTATAGGTTTTTTCTGAAGAATTCCAGGATTACTAGAAACAGTGGTTTTCAGTAGTTCACCTCCCATAAAGCCCAAACCCCACAATTTTTACTGAAAAGCAGATCAGTCCTTAATATTTTTCACATTAAAAGGAAAAAAAAAAGACAATTGAACTCTTATGAGAGTTCTCATAAGACTCTGTTAAGCTAAATACTTGAATTGTGGATTATATAATTGTGATCTTTTTTTAAATTCTAAATTACTCTAATTAGATTTTTATTAACCATAGTGTAAATTACAATCTGAGTGAGTGCATACCTGCATTTTTAATCACATAATGAAAAGAACAAAATTTATTAGTGTTGCACACTGAGAGCAACATTTAGTTAATTAATATACTAAAAGCATTATTTCTGTATAAGCAAATTCATTCAATCAAAGATTACTTAATTTCTTCAAAGGTGATTGTTACAGAAATCATGCTTTACTTTGTCAATAGAAATTTTAAACATTAATAGATTCTGACTTGACTGCCTTATCTTGGGAACCAGAAGTTATTAAGAGGATTTTTAAAGGATAAGACTATCCCTGGGACAATCCTTTCTCAGTGGGAAAGCTATCACAATACCACATTTACATTCTCAGAGTAAGGCAAAATGGAGAGTCAGTATTTTTTATTAGGCCAACTCTCATATTTGGGGAAAAAAGTCAAAAAATGGTCTTACAAGCAGATCTTGTAATTTGTACCATATGTTCAGCTGTATAATAGCTGCTGACCTTACATTTTATGACTGTATGTATTCTAGAATCTCCAGGAAGAAATCAGGCCAGTTTAAATGTAGTGCTCAGTATCTGCAAAGTTTCAAGTGCACCCACTGCTGTCCATCAACTACGTACAGAACTTACGCACCTTCTTTGGAGCATGCTGAAGACAGAGATGCAAGTTTGAAAGCTGAGCTGGTTAAAATAATTCCAGTATTAGAGTTTTAAGTTTTATGTATGTAAAAGCACAATTTCTACAGCAATTTTAGGCTGGTGCAGTGATTTTAAAGCTTGGGAAAAGATAAAATCTAATTATCATGGCTGTGTGATTAAAATAATGTGGCACTTGGGACCAGGATTGATGAGGAATTAGATTTGGGAAATGTCTGGAGTCAACCAAAAGAATGTAAACAGCTACATAGAGGGTGTTGTACATTCTCTATGTCTTTTGGTGAGCAGAATTGAATTGAAAAATAAATCCTTTTGAAGATTATTTTGGCTAACTGTTATAAAATATGTGCTTCTTGTGCCACTTGCGCACCTTCAATAAAGAACAGAAAAGCATATGTAAGTCTGTGTATATTGCTTGGTGATACAAAAATTCTTTGGAAACTTAAGGTAGCTGACAGCAGAAAAATAAACATGTGCCATTTCGTGGAAATTGTAAACCAGTTAGAGTTTCAGATTAACAGTAATTTCTGCTTTACCTCAGAAGGAATAAATAGATGACATTCATAACAGAGTTTATTTTTTTTCTGCAGAAGAACAGACTGCTCACTGGAAGAGTACAGCAGGATTATTGCCTTCATGCATTTGCAGATACTACTTTTGCTTTTTCTCAGGTGAGAAAGAGAGTAGGAAGGTTTTGCTGAGGGTCAAGAAACTCATTATACCATTTGTGAAACAGAACATTTAACTGGTGTTCTACTTGCACAGTGCCAACCCTGAACATGTTGAGTTGCAATGTCGCCAGAACCTAGGAAGTCACACAGCGTTCATTTGAACAGAACTCCAAGGGTCTCATAACTTTTCATCCAAAAAATATTGAAGAAATACAGAAATCAAATTAATTTTTATTTTCAAGTAACACAGCCAAACAGCTCTTACAGTTAATTAAAATATTTAATGCACTGAAAGAAAAAATACCACTTACATACTGATACAAGAAAACCAGACAAGGAGGCACATAATTTTTGAGTGCTGTCACGCTTAGCATAACACTTTAAGTTCTCATTAATGCTGACATTTAAAAGATTTCTTTTTCTGTAAGTCTTCCTCTCAAAATGCTAACAAATACATGAGTATTGAAAGGCTGTTTTGTACATTTAATGCAAATATCTGGAATGCTGACTTTGGAAGGTAAATTAGATAAGACAAGAAAAAGCTGGCAGTGTAGAGTCCTTTTTCCCCCTACACTGTATTTTAAGGCAACACAAAAATCCCACCGCTTCTAAATAGTTGTGCTGCTTTTGATTGGGGGAGAATTAGTTATCTTCACAATGGCTGATCTGGGACTGTGTTTTGGATTTGTGCTGAACACAGGTTGATAATACCGAGATGTTTTTGTTATTGCTGAGCAGGGCTTGCAGAGAGCCAAGGCCTTTTCTGCTTTTCATAATGCCATGCTGGCAAGGGGTCCAGGGGTACATGGGAGCCTGAGAGGGGACACAGCCAAGACAGGTGACTCAAACTGACCAAAGGGACACCTGCTGAATATTTGTGCTGAACACCTGCCTGCCCATGGGAAGCAGTGAATTAATTCCTTGTTTTGCTTTGCTTGTGTGCTCTCCCTATTAAACTGCCTTTATCTCAGCCGACAGTTTTCTAGCTTGTACCCTTTCAGTTGTCTCCCTGATCCACTAGTGGGGGAGTGATTGAGCAGCTGCCTGGGGCTTGGCTGCTGGCTGGGGTTAAACCATGACAATAGCAGGTTTTTATAACTTTGTGCCTTTCATTAATGAATTAGCTAGACAAAACTTTTCCTAGTGAAAAAGTGCATACCCTGTTTAAAGCTTTTTATCCTGAAATAGAGAAGTAACTTATTTCGTGAGGGCATTAAAATATAAATATCTTTGCTATAAATTGAACTTCACAAGATAGAGAACATAGGATTTGTCAAGAAACTGAATGTGTACAGTTCATTACATTTAATTTATTGCTAGAATAATTTTTATTAATGCAGAAACTAAATTACTGCTAATGGGGTAGACTTATATTCTACTCTTTCCTAGATGAATTATGTATAGTATGCTTTGTCTTTGTTTTCTTGCTGGTGGTATCTGAAAAACTATACAAGAATGAAAGTGTTTTCATCAGAAAATTGCTAAAAAATTTTATCTTGTTTGATCAGGATTTCCTGTTATATTATTTCTAGCTGCAAATTTATACCTGTCAAGACTTCTCTGTCAATTAGTATGATGGAAAGTTCAATATTTGGTCAGATAAAGCAGTGTGTATTTAAATACAAAGACAAGTTGATAAGTTTAATGGAATGATGTGTGACATTATTCAGCAGTTTCCAGTTAGAGAAAAGGTCTTCCATGTAATAGTCTGAGATTTAAAGTTTTCTTCTCTTATCTCTAAAGGAATTAAGACTTTGTTTGACTTTGTTATAATTTTACATCTAAAACCAATGAAAAATATAGATCTAAATATGAGAATTTGAATATTTCAACTTTCTGGATTGAACTTCCTGGATTTACAATGACTATTCATAACTAGGGTTTGAACCTTTGTCCTCCATATCTCATGTAAATTGATGCTAGAGTCCTTTCTGATGTCCATTAATACATCAATAGAATTTACTTGTTTCATAGTGACACTATCATAGTCCTCTATAATACAGATATGAAATGACAGATATTTCAAAATAAAAACAGATTTTGTCTGTAACAGTTTGTTCTAGTTTGAAAACAAACCAGTGGGAGATTACAAGTCAGAATTATAATTTAACAGGAAAATTTAAATAAATGCAATAGTACAAGAACACTGAAAGAGTCAGGATACAACATGACACCCTGTTAGTCAGGGTGGTGGCAGAAGTCCAGATGAAGTGGTTCTGTTGAAGCAGTGATCCTGCACAAGGGTCTGGTCTTTGCCTGAAGGTCCAGTGGTAGCTCTTTTCCTCTGGGAATCCAGTAGGTAGGGCTGACTGTGGTTTTGCAAGCCTCAGATCATATCCAGGTAGGAATGCTTGGCTCCTCCCCCTGGGTGGAGCATTTCACAACGGGATGATGTAATTTTATGAGTCATGCAGTGAGGCTTGATAGCCCATTAACAGAAGATATCCCTCTGGAGGGAGCTATCAGGGATGTGTTATGGAAGAGATAAAGAACCCTGCCCCACCTGGTTTTAACAGATGGTGATAGAATGCATACTTTTGGTTACATCTTACATTGTAACCTAAGACACAGTTAAACTCTGTTCTTTCTAGTTCAAGCATTAATAGTGACGATAAAAATTTCACATTTGGAGCTATAATAAATGTGTTGATGATACATGAACTAAAAAGAAACTCTGCTCTCATTCACTTATGCGACCCTTTAAATTGATTTAAATTTAGTGAGAGGAGTAGTATTTACAGAATTTATTTTACAAATTCCCTCTCTGCCCTGAACTGGTCTTTAAAATATATCCAAAAGGAAATTCCATTATCTATTCTAAAGTAAGAGCAGAAGTATGAATTTCAAGGTCATACAATCTACCAAAAATTAACTTCTCAGTAAAGTTTTCATAGATTTTCTAATAAAAATCTGTAATGCTACAGCTGACATGGATTCATTCTGTTGGCAGTATACCATATAGAGGAATATGAATGTTATTTTGAGAGCCATGGCTTAGCAAGGATCACAATCTGTTGAATCTTTATGAACTAATTTATTTTTTAACATACATGGAAATCAACAATAAATAAATCATTTTTCTAGTTCTGGATTTCCTTTACTGTTGGATACAAACCTCATGATTTCTGATTGCACTTCCTAATTTCCTGTGATATACATTAACTAGGAAATAATTTGTTTCACTCAGAAGCATCAAAATGTGTTCTCTCTCAAGCACTAGAAGTTGTCACTTGTCCTTCAAACACTTCATAACTACCTATTCTTTTTTAGAGAATTTTCTTCTTTCCAGGTGGAAACACAAGTAACATTCTAAAGACAAGGACCTTCTTACTGACTATCAGCACATCCTTGATGCTATTTTCTTTTTAATGATAGAAAAGATTAATATCCTATTTCCATTTCACTTATGATTCCTTACTTTTACTGGTAAAATATTTTATTCTGGTTATTTATTTTTCATGTTTCAGTTTCTGGGATATTATATTTTCTTCTTCATTTCTCTCTTAAATGGAATTTATAGCTCTTCATCTTTTAAATTATATCTACAAAGTCTGAGAAGACTACCACAAAGACAGTGGAACTAGATAAGTATATCTTTCCCAGATGGTTCTTAAACTCTAAGATTAATTTGATCTGTTCTTTGAAATCTTTCCAACTTTTAAATTAATGTTATTTTCTTTTTAAGAATATTGATCACAGCATTTTATTAATAGTCCCACCAATAATATCTTCAAAGCTTATATCATCTACGTACTCTTATCTAAAACTTAGTTTTAAATATTTCTCTTTTTTTTCTTAAAAAATAATTTGTGTCTTTGATGGTATCATCATAGAAGATAATTATGTGTGTTCCACATCTCTAGTGATGCAACATGAACTTAATACTCCAGGAAGTATTTATAATCAAAGGAAGAAAGAAGGCACATGAAAAAGTAAGGGATGCCCTAAAAAAGGTTTATGGCACACATCTAAATTGATCAAATAATGAAAGAAAACAAAAAAAAACTATTGACACTGAAGACTGATTTTCTCATACTCTGTTTACCTCTAGAATGCTGACAGTTGGGAATTTTCAGTTTAGCCTTTTGTTTGTTTCATCTCAAAGCAGAATATTTCTGATAGTTAAGCTGACTGAAACCATTTTGTTTTACATTGATTAAACATTAATGTAAGTTTCTCTGAGTTGATACTGTGACTGAAAGAAATTATCACGCAGAGTACACAAACCTCTGTTGTCTTTCAGAGAACGAACTCTGTACTCAGGCATCACATATAGACCACATATACGTGTTAAGTTCTGCTTTTACTTTGGGGGCTTATTTTGAGAAACAAATAACTAATGCATAATGAGAAGCATTGTCAATTCTTTGATCTTAGAATCAATGAATTCAGCAGCAAAACTACAGGACTCATGAAGTACTAGAGCAACTATAGTGTACAGATTTATAGAGGAGAGGTTAAACAAAATAATTCTGACTTGTCTTGATAAATTAATTATTTTGATGTTCTATGAAGGTGTAGGATTTTTTATTGTCATTCTGACAACTTTGAGCCTTCATTACTGTGTGGGTTTTTTCTTTCATATGTGTTTTTCATGTTTCATTTACCTGTAATTACTTCATAAGTTGCTCCTCTCCTCTGTCATATTTCCAGATAACATTTTGGAAAATCTTGTGGCTGAGGTAGTATGGAAAAGGTATTAAGATGCAGTTTCAGATTGTCACTGTGGAAGATCATAACAAATCTATCAACATTTCAGGAAAAAAATTTCTATTCAGAGTTAGATGGAAAGTAATAATATCTTTTTCTAAATCATTCTCTATGAAATACAAGTGAATAATCCATACTTCTAAAATTATTTATTTATTATTAGCAACTAGATATACTGTTTTTTGTCTTGGTATTTCCTAGAAAGCTGTGTGCTAGCTGTTTTACATCCATACTAAAATGGCCTTTAAAAATTAAGGATTTAAAGAAAATTATTAAGAGGAGGGGAAAGACTACCTGTGATAAAAAAATGACATCTTAAAAGACATTGAGAAATTCCTGATATTACTTTCTGACTTTTGTGTAACGCATTATTTAATATGCTAATCTGGCTTGGGAGTTTTCCGATTTATAGATGGCAGTTCCTTAATTACCTTTAAGTAGTCTATTAATGAAAAAAAAGGAAGTTCCTTTAGTCTCATTAAAAAGATCCTTTGTCAACTTTCTATTCTCCTTTAATTATTCTTCAGAACATTCGAGCTTTTAAAGGAAACTAATCACTATAGTTTCTACAGAGGGGAATCGTATCAGTTTGTGAGAATTCCTAGGAACTATAAACAAAAAAACCTAAGCAGATGTAAAACAGTCCACATAATTTCAGTAGACTTTCAAAAACCTTTTGACAAGGTGCCACACAAGAAACTACTACAGAAAATGAATAATCATAGATGAAGATTAAACATTTAATCATCTGTCCAAAAGTATATAGAATACCTAAATAAAAAACAGATTATCAAATTTCCAATATAAGAAAAGATTAATAATAACGCATTTTGAGGTCATATGCTAGCTTCATGTAGTTAAATATTTCCATTAATGATTTAGAAATTAAGTTAACAGTGAGAAAAATATTCCAGAAAACAGATTTTTTAATTGGTCAGTTCTAGGCAGATTGAAAAGAGTGAGAATGTTTCTACTTAGCAGAAATAAAAATCAATAAAAAGGAGAAGATGTATCACCCTACAACAGCTGAACCTTTTCCTTAACAAGCAAATGCTTCCAATATTTGAGTTCCCATATCTGTATGTGTAGTCCTGGGCCTAAGGATTTGGTTACCACTGTTCTGGTAGAAATGGTACTTCCTGATATTCGGGAAGCAGAATATTAAGAAGAAATATTAATTAGAACATATGAAAGTAAATTTTACCATCATCAGTCGAACAACAAAAACTTACCCCTCAGACCAAGCTGG
>VXAZ01010280.1:385440-461134 GCA_013399875.1 Gymnorhina tibicen | reverse complement strand
CAGCAGCAGTAGCTAATCTCTGTGTCCTTGAAGCACAAACTGTTTTGAAAAGTTCACTCAGTTTTTTTTCTCTGTCTCTTGCATCCAGTTTTAAAGGCATAGAAAGGCTCAGGAATCATGGGCATAGAGCCAGGGCATAGCCAGCTCAGGGTCTGGGCATAGAGCAGTGATAGGGGATACAACAGCATAAAGTCACCCCAAGACAAATACAGACATATGTTCTGGTTTTGTGACCTGCCACCAGATTATTCTTTTTTCTTTTCAACATTTTTTGTTTATTTCTTGGTTTTCATCTGCTATGCTTATTATGAAGAACTTCCAGCTTATATTTTCCCTGGTGCAAGTCCACCAAAAAGAAATATTGTAAAAGTAGATAAATGTAGTGGCTTGCAGAAGGACACATAACTCTTTGTAATATAAAAATATTTGAGTGTTTCCAGTGGTAGACTTTAAAGTTCATGTTATTGCCCATGAAGAGATGGAAAATGAAATATTAAATTTGAAAAAAACCCTTAAATTGTCTTTAAAAACCCACATATTTTAGAGAAGAATGGGGAGGGAAAAGTACTAAGAGTGGGATTTACATTTGTTTAACTTCAGCATAAGAAAGTAAATATCTAGGCATAACTCACATTTTAGTAGTCTTCAATAATCAGTGCAGCTATACCTGTGGGAAATTAACATTACTTATCTACTTTAAAGCTGAATGAATCACTAGCTGGAAATGTCTTATATTACTAGCTGGAAATGTCTTAAAAAAGAGCTTTGCTATGACTCTTTGGCTACACACTTCAGAGTCCAATTGTCTTTAAATCTTCACTCTGAGTTATCAGATCTGTGAAAAAAAGTAAATCAGAACTTCAATTTTCACATTGCAGTTGCATGAAACACAACATAGCTTCTGATTTCAGATTTAGTAGATTTTAAATGTACTTTATATTTATTTATTTATTTGTTTTTCTCAGAGAAGCTTGGACCGTGGGAAGGAAAAAGAAAAAATATTCTTGGACTGTCTGTTTTTTCATTCACATTTTTACCTTACACAGTTTATAATTTTTTGTGTGAACAGGGGCCTTATGAGAATTTCCTACCATTGGTCTATGCTCCATGACAGCAAGGCACAGATTCCAAACCATTATCTCCCAGTCTACCTCTAGTATACACACTTCATGGCACAGCCTGTTACGCTGTCAGATTAGTTATGCACATTTAACCTACGAGAATATTAAACTGCTCTTAACTGCACCCCAGGCAGATTTTTAACCTTGTCCGGTACACCGCTGTATCTTTTTATTCTCTGGTTTCCTTTCAGAACTTGTGTAGCTCTTCCAACCGAAAAGAAAAAAAGGAAATGGAAGAAGACAGAGATAGAAGCAAGCCTTCTTTCCTATAGAATTCCTGTCTGTTGGAGACACAAGGTTCCTGGAATAGATTAGACTCTTATTTAACTTTTCAGCTCCTATACAATGTATGTGATTGAATTATGGATACTTTCTGAATGCATACTTAGTGTAGAAGAGCTTAGAAAATATATAGCATCGTTCAATAAACTCTTCAGCTAGAGTCATTTAAATCTCTAATATATCTAGAGGCAAGAAAATCTACAAAATTGTTGATTTGATGTAAGACAACTAAAGAAGTAAAGAGGCCAAAGCCCACAAAAACAATTCTATCAAAGTGAATTTATTATAATGGTATATCCATTTTTTGCTTTTTATTTTATTTGATCCATATGCTTTATTTGAAGCATAACTTCAAATACCCTGAGAAAGTAATAACTGGAACAAATAAAGAAAAAGCCCTGACATGGCTGTGTTAGAAGATTTATTATCTCTCATAACCTACAGTTTTAATACCCATTGACACATATAAATTTCATAAAACTTATTATAACAATATTTGTCTTCACTCAGAATATAATTTCTCTTCTTAATCAATACTTTTTCAGAAGGGTTGACAAATTTTAAATGGCTTTTTCATAGTCTTCAAATTTTGACAAGCAAGACAGGTTTTTTACCATCACAAAATAAAGGAATATGACTTCATGTTTTGCTTCATTTTTTCATCCAGTAAATAACTTCACTGTTTCCACTGAGTAAATGGGGTGTCAGTCAGAAGTGACTCATTTAATGGAATGTGAACTCACACATAGCATAGCGTCTAAAATGCTGCTGTATACTCCAACCAGTTTAGTACCTAGCATTTAAAGTGGCAACATTTTATTGAAGTACTGTAATAGCAACTTTGTTAACTACCCACAACTGTCACAAATATTTTCAATCAACATTTTACTTCATGAAGCCAAGCCGTGTAAAAATTTCATTACAGAAAGCAAGCCCATGCAAAACAAGATTGTGTCGTGTTTCATTTGTGAAGGCAAAACTCATCTCAGTTTTCTGGCAATATCTGGAGCATAGGAAAGATTTTGGTAATGTATAACTGTCCCTTCTAGTGAATTTATTTCCTTTTTTCCAAGTTCTTGAAGGTAAAACCACAGTGCCCATAAAGACTGCTATTATTTTCTGGCTTATCATATGCTCTTCGCAAAAATATTTTACTTTATTGTATTATTTGCTTTCTAAAGCTTTCTGTCTTTAAGGAAGAAATGCATCTAAATAAAGGTGAAAGGGGCACACACAACTGCCAAAAATGTCTAGTGATCTAGGAGAAATGTGTCCAGCCACTTCCATTTTTGAAAGATTGCTTTCTGACTGCATTATCTGCTTGTTCTTAACTATCTTTTCTCAGTTATTCTTTTGGAGACAAAAGATGAAAAAAGGGAAGGCAAATTTCCTGCCAACCAAAGAAAACCTTATATAAACCCCACTAGCATTTGGAGGTGACTTTTTCTGGTTTGTTTCTTCAGAGAGGGACTGGAGATGATCTCTGGAGATCCTCTTAGAGAAACACAATTAGGAAAAATAGTCAGTAGATGCCCAAAGAAATAATGTATTGCCATCCATTTCCACAAGGGCAGGAATCTTTTCTAGGTAAACAATTTATCCCACGTGCTCTCTTTTAAGAGGTGGAATAAGTAAGGATGATTAAGAAAAGCTTGTCAGTTTTTGGTTTTCTTTTTTTTTTTTTTTTTTCATTTCTGACTTGCTCTGAGTCTTATGGCTTTCCACAGAGTCTGGTATTTACACTTTTGAAAGTGTGTATATTTTTTCCTGTTACTTGTGTGTGTAAGTTATGCAAAGTGAGGGATTTGGCACAACTTCCACAATACATTCAGATGTTTTGCCTAACACCTTGAAAATGAAAATCACTCTGTTTCATTTTCCTTTCAATATGTTTCTTTATAGCTGAACAAAATACCTATTAATTAAAAATAGATATGATGATGTTACTAGAATGATGGTGTTAACTAAGAAAACTCAGTAATAATCATTGTTAGAACATGAAAAAGAGTAAGAAAGAGTAGGATATCAGAAGAGAAATGTTTTGTGAAAAAACCCTACTTAATGGTAGAATTTATCAACAGGAAGATATTTGGTCTACATTAAGGTTTGAGGAGTGGGAAAAAGTACCTTATACCTGGTCCTTGAAAAACATTTGTAAATCCTGATTGAACTTAGCCACTGCTAAAGCAGTCTGTAGGAACCATTACAGAGATGCAAGTAAGCCTTATGTACATCTTCTTTATTTTTGCTCTATCCCTTCTGGTTGTT
The DNA here is from genome assembly GCA_013399875.1 of Gymnorhina tibicen. Lineage (NCBI taxonomy): Eukaryota > Metazoa > Chordata > Aves > Passeriformes > Artamidae > Gymnorhina > Gymnorhina tibicen. Next base: position 457,463 of record VXAZ01010280.1, on the reverse strand, counting down.
GCTCCAAACTCAATTGCTCCTGTGAGAAACTAGAAGTTTCTTTGCCCTAATAATAAAAGAAGTTAGAAAAAAATTAGTGTGGGCCCTTTTGCCTAATCTTACTTAACATGGTTTGGGATTTTTGCATAAAATATGTGGAAGTTCTTTTAAAAAATCAGCATATTCTTAAAACTGCTTTTATGTGACACTGGGTTTTGAGTTTGGGTTTGCTTTGGTTTGGTCTGGGGTTTTTTCCCACTCTGAGCTAGATTTCAAAATGTCCACAGATACACATAGCAAAATGTTGTTACATTTTGAATTATTTTGGTTTTCAGTGTCTTGTATAAGAATATTGACTATATGGTATTTATCTTTATTCTTCTATCTAACTTTGTAAGACCTAGCAGAATAAGCAGAAAAGATATCCACTGTAAAATTATGTAAGCAAAAGTTACATATAAATAATCTGCTAGTAAATTTTAATGGCTTTTATTTCTTATTTCTCACAGAATAAATTGGTTTGGTTTTTTTGTTTTGTTTTTTTTTAAACCCAGCAACAAACAATGAGCTATAGATATGTAAATGGATGCAAACAGTATCATGCTAAAATTTTAATGAAAGAAATAATGATTTGGAGCAGGCCAGGGCAGGGATATTAGTGAATCCAAAAGGTTTGGAATAAGATTAGAGTTTTATGTTTCCCACTTCCTTCAAGTTTTTCTGAAATATGACTACATGAAAGGGAGCTTCTTTCCATCTCCTTTTTGGAAGTGGAAAATTATATTTCACTGTCAAAAATATTGCCAAGAACATTTCATTTGTATAACAGAAACATTTAAACTTCTAGTGCACTAACATTATAATACATATGTAAAATCCCCAGAAATACCCCAGTAGTTTTTCTATATTTACTAATTGCCTCTGGATAATTTATTTCTGTTGATTAATCCTAATCACATGACCAGACAATGGATATAAGGACATCAGTAGCTATTATCTCTGCGTAGTCTTTTGTGGTTCAATCAAGAATGAACATCTGTTAGCCCAAAAGTGCAAGTGTGCCATAGATATTATCAAACTTGGAGACGATCTCAAGAGAAGCAGAAAGCATCTTCTAGGCTTTTGCTAACCTAGTCCTCATAAATATATTAAATTGCAGGAATCTAATATGTTGAATTTTTTCATACCAAAATCAACAGCAACGCTGTAGATTTCCTTTAATTGTGGAGCTTTGTGTCTTAAATTAATTTATGTATTCTGAAAAACTAAAGTTTCTCTGTTTTTCCTATCATTATCTCCAACTTCTTCAAAGCTAACAGATAAAAGTAGAGCTCTAAAATATGAAGAAAACAGAGATAAATCATTGATGCATATACTGGGCCAAAATGTATCTTAAATATGGTATAAAACTCCAATATACTCAGTGGGACAAGAACATCAGCACAAAATTTGTGGAAGAAAAATAAAAACAAATCATCCCTTCACTATTGGATCAGATGTCCACAGAAATCTAAATAGCAAAAGTTTAAATAGTCCTGGAAGTTTCAACCATGTGGGATACTCATCCTCATTTAAGGCTAAGGAATCACAGTATCTGTAGAGTGGAACAATTACTTTCATTAACTTATATAAGGTGAGACATCTGAAACAGATCACAGTGTTACCTGTTCCTAAAATATAACTCAGGATTGACAGTACCAGAAAAGGAGTCTTATGGGTAGTTTCAATTCACAGGGATTGTCCTGGCCTCCCTTTCCACATGAATTGCAGTAGCACATCTGCTCACACATTGAGCCAGTTCATGGGGCAAAATCACTGAGGGAACAGGAATTCACGACTGGATGTGAATGGAAGAGGAACAGGGCCACAGCTTGCAGTAGATCTTCTAATCAGACAGCTAGGCTTTTACACAGATCTGAAGGAGACAATGAAACTTACATTCTCCCACACTTGGTAAAAGTTGTAAAGATTAGAGGTGGGTGTGGGTTTTTTTTCTATTATTATTTCCTATGGAAGCACCTAGTACACAGTAAAGACAATGAATCAAAATATACACAAGGAGAAAGATCCTTCTTTCTGCAGAAAAGTCAGTCATTTTGTTATTCACCTGAAAATACTTGCAGTTCAAGTTCACTTCTCTGTTTGATCCCCAGATTGGTACAGATCTAAGCTCCAACCCATGGAGTAATGTACATATCCCTACTGAGCACACACATGGGAGCCTACTCCTATGGAGAGGACAGGTGCGATCAACTGGGAGAGCATGAAAGAGAAAGAAAAATACCCAAGCCTATAAATAGAAAGTGGGACACTGAGCAGGAGTACAAGAGCCAGCAGCCTACAAGAACAGCAGGTGGATAAGGTGATTTTTCCTTAAGGTAGTAATTAGGAGTGGAAGAGCCTGCTGTGAGAGAGAGCAACTCATAGCAGTAAGACTTTTTTAGAGCGCTGTCCATCAAGTCTTTCAGTACCTTATCCCTGCTCTTTATAAAATTATTTATGAGTGCTTTCTTAGATAAACACACACACAAAAGAAAAGCTGGTAGATTTTCATAACAAAGGATTTAATCCTAAAATAATTTGTGCATAAATTACATCATACAATATTATTAATTTCTATATCTTCCCACAAGACATCAGGTAAGTTAGCAGGCCAAACAACAATTGTTCAGGAAGCTGTTGTGATAATTTTCTATCATGTTCTGTCAAATTACCTTGTTCTTCACTGCAAAAGTCTTATTCATGTATTCCAGGTCTTATACAAATAAAACATGACAGTTCTGCTGAGTTGTACAGTGGTTTTTAGTGGAAGACTGGTATTTGGAAGGAATTAGAGTCAGTCAAAAATCTCACGTCCTTTGAATATTTTCAAACTGATTCAGTTCCAAAACTCACAAAATGAAAGGCTAATAATTATATTTCCACATTAAATTAACATATATATATGTATATGTATGTAGATAGGTAGATGTAGATAGGTATAGATGTAGATATAGATAAAATAACTGTACCTTCTTCATAAATTGGAAGGCTGAAATAGAAATGCAAATGTCTCCAAAACAATATTTTTTATAAAATTAGAAATAGTCAGACTTACTGATATGAATTTTGTATGAAAAAATTAAAACCCCCACAATATTTAAGGATGATGAATATCACTGCCTAGTAAAATCATTCATGTTTGATCAACACATCTACTAGTAATGTTAGTTTACCACTCAGTAATATTTTCACAAGACAATATTATTTATTCATTGTTTCAAAGATTGCATCTCTTTCTATTGATTGAAATATTGAATCTTCAACAGAAATTTACGGTAGCTAATAAAACTTACATCATTTGGAAAAAAGAATTCTTAAATCTTACTTTCCCTCTTTTCTTATTAAAATATCAGATTTTTCCATGCTTACTTGTGACTGAAGGACATGTTCTCTTCTGAATTGTGTAACATGTGCATAGGTAACCAGCAGTGGGCCATGCATAAAAGTTGCCCAGTTATGCAGTCCTCAGTTTGTGAGAGATTTATTTTCTTATTAGTCTAGCCTCCCTCTCTATCTCTCCAAAGCAGAAGTTTCTAAATGAAATTGACAGTCTTCCTGAAGTAGATTCCTAGCTTTTCTGCAAAACTGATTCTTGTTTCTGTTGTGATTGGTTTTCTTTCTAGAATTTCACCAGGATTTGCTGATTGATTTCAAAAATTAAAACCATATCAATATCATATTAAACATATTCATTATTATAATGTCAGATATTAGGTTCAGATATAATACAGATATTAAGTTCTCTTTCCATTGGCCTCTTGCTCAGGTATTTTTTAAAATGTGCATTCAAATTAAATCTGAAAATTAAAAAATGCACACATTTTTCATCTTATTTATTAATTTTTAGAATAATCCACAAATGAATCTCTGCAAGGGTTGCATATTTGTTAGTGGGAGTTCACAGACCTGAAATAGATCACAGAGAATTTTATAGTAAGTTGACCAATTAAAACAGGAAGCTTTTCTTGGGGATTCATTTCTCTGTGCTTTATTATTTTTCTGTGCTTATTTGTTTGTAGCTGATTGATGTTTCTGTGAGAAAAATATAATGGGGCAGGTCTTTTGAAGGTGCTTTTATTGCACAGGCAACACAGCGGGAATGATTATACAGTCATAAAAAAATACCAAAATATCTTCCCCATGTCAAAGGACGCTTTCTGCAAGTGCCAGTCAGAAGAACCTGTCATGACTTCAAGATCTGTTTCTTCAGCTGGCAGGGAGACAGCACAACATATCATAATGTGACAGTCCCCTTGGGGGGGCCAAAATGTGTTAAGGGATTTCACTCCCTAGGATAGCAAAACAGGCTGTTTTAAGTGCTATTAAGGCCATAATTCTGACACAAGACTGAATTTTCCCTGCCTCAACCAGAATTCTTGAGTGGAGCAGTCCAATCCAATTTGTTGAAAAGGCTAGTTCAAGCAAAGAAAGAAATTCAAAAGATGTTTTAGGTTGTGGCACCCAATGCTGAAGACAGTTGGAGTCAAATGACTTCTTAATTACCAGGTATCACTTGCTGCTCTTTAAATTCTATGTAGAAATAAAAATGGAATTAAACTTCTAGTAACTAAGAAGGTCATGAGGAAAGATTTGCCTTAAAATGTCATCTCAGAATCCCAAACAGCATGATGTCAGTAAAATTCAGGTGTATATATCACATCAAGTTCATAACACTTCTGCAAATAGCTTGGGAAACCTCATTATAATTTCAACTTCTTCGGGTGATAAAGGTCATGTTGTAAGTAGTATTCTCTACAGCTTTTTGAAACCAGTGAAATGTCCTGTGGAGAAAAACTATTAAAACTGCTGATCTATCTTTTCTGTAAGATCCTCAAGGATTTCAACACACAGATATATAGAGTAAATTGAATCGAAGGGAAAAATTAGTCTGAAGTGTAATAATACTGAATAAGTTACATTAAAATACAGTACTAAAAGAATCATGTTATTAAAAACACTCTGTACTTGGATGAAGTGCCCAAATGAATTAGTGTGTTTAGTTGAAATATATATTCTGTCTATGGTGTTGAAAGATTCTCACCTGAAATAGGTCCTTAAATTTAAGTAACATGTTTTATTTTCTGATGAACTGGTTATTAATTTATAGCACTTTTATTGCAGATTACTCTGGAGAGACAATTATCCAGAATCATTATTTCCTTCTGTTGCTTTTTTCATTTATTGTTCTTTTATATGCTACATCTCATGGTGATTATAATGGACTTCCAGTTTAAGAAATAGTAGTTTTGAGTGTTACTTAACACATTGCTTTTCGCAGTTTGGTATCTTTTTCCTATTACTTGTGGCTATACAGAATTTTTCTCTTTCTTTGAACCCACACAGGGAGCCCAAAGTCACCTTCTAGCCTGAGGGGGCCACAGGCACCACACTTCTCCTGGCTGTGAGTGGGGGGTACTGGTGTGACTCTGCCATCATTCCACACAACCTTATTTTGCTTGACCTCAGGAGCTTTTTCCCTCTGGACCCAGAGGAACACTGGGTGAGTGTAACACCAAAGAAAAGGGTTAGGAGTTGAAAGGATTTTGTCAATGACAGTTGTAAATGTATTAGTGAGTCTTCCTTCTGTAAATCAGGAGAGTTTGTGTTGTCATTGTTTGTTGAAATCTGTTAAGAGTGAGGCCTCCTTCCATATACTCTTGAATTGTTGTAATTGATCTAGCAACAACTACTTGTTGTATCTTGATTACACTGCTGAGTTTCTAAGAAGGCAGTGTGCTTTTTTTCCCAAAAAAAACCCTTTTGACCAACATTTGGATCTACATATATGTATTGAAATCAGCGGTAAGAACAGACTTTAAATTCAACAGTATGGAGTGAGGTCAGGTACAGAAGTAGACACTGCACTTGGGCATTTAAATTACCTGTAATACCTAAGGACAAGATTGAACATAAATGCTCAGTGGCATTTGAGATGCCTTAACATACATATATAATTCGAACTTCATCTGACCTTACAAGAAAGCATGACTGTTTCCAACATCTTGTGTCATATATTCCAGTTTCATGTATATATATGCATTTCCTTGTGAGTGATCATGCACTAGATATCACTGTTCGGGCAACTGAACCAAATTCAAGGTTTGCATTGGCTGTAACAGGAGCTTAGATAGGCAGTTTACATCTAGACTTGTACATGTAGATGTGCACAGACAACACCATTTCAGTAACTTTTAAGACTTTACATGACAGTAACCTTGGCCTTATTTTAGAATTGCATCAGCTGCGAATGACACAAATTCCCACATTAAACCTCATAGTTTTCGCTTACTTTTACTTCCTGCAGCCAGTTTTATTTTGGGTGAATATTTTTACCCGAACTCATCTTTGAAGATAATAGGTCCCAAGTTATCTGATAGATACTTAAATGTGCAAGTTTGTGATTAGCTCTAAACCTTGCCAGAAAGCAGGAGTCTGAAAAATGTGTGATTGCTCTAGGGTTCTGATGGATCTCTAGAAGAAACAGGTAAGATGTAGGTAGTTTACAAGATCCACTGTCCCCTAAAGTATAGTTTTTCAAATGGAGTGAAAGAAAATGCACCAGCTGATGTCACCAGTTTTAAAACATATATTGAGTAAATCAGCTTTATGGGAAGTCAAATCATCAAATTTGTAGACCCATCCCTCCCATATAAGCTTTGGTTAACTTAGAAATTTAATGGTAAATAGCACAAGTTCACTTAGATAAACTGGAACATCTTGCTCTAAAAATCCTGAAAGACTGTCGTGGAACTTTAAAAAATTCCTAAAAGCCTGTATTTTATCTAGCATGTTTAAGTTTTGACTAAGAAAATGTTTGTAATGGGACTACTTATATGTAGCAGTGAGAATAACAACCAAAAGGTGGCAGTACTGTATACACTAAACATTGGGTCTGTAAGATTATCACAGAATCACCGAAGCACGGAGTGATGCTGAGTTGGAAGGGAACCATCAAGTATAACTCCTGGCCCTGCACAGGACCATCCGCAAGAGTGACACTATGTGCTCGAGGGCATGGTCCAAACGTTTCTTGACCTCTGTCAGCTTGGTGCTGTGACCACTTCCCTGGGAAGCCTGTTCCAGTGCCCAACCACTCTCTGGATGAAGAACATTTTTCTAATACTCAACCTAAACCTCCCCTGACACAATTTCAGGCCATTCCCTTGGGTCCTGTCACTGGTCACCACAGAGAAGTGTCTGTCCCTGCTCTTCCCCTCATGAGGAAGTTGTAGCTGCAGTGAGATCTCCTCTCAAGTCTCCTCTCTTCCAGGCTGAAGAAGCTGTGATCTCAGCTGTTCTTCATAAGGCTTCCCCTCCAGACTCTTCCCCATCTTTGTTGCCCTACTTTGGACACTCTCTAATCACTTGATATCTTTCTTATGTTGTGGTGTCCAAACCTGCACACAGGGCTAGAGGTGAGGCTGCCCCTGTGCAAAGCAGGGTGGGACAATCCCCTCCCTTGCCCAGCTGGTGATGCTGTGCCTGATGCACCCCAGGACAGGGTTGGCCCTCCTGGCTGCCAGGGCACTGCTGACTCATATTCAACTTGCCACCAACCAGGACTCTGAAGTCCCTTGTTGCAGCAATTCTGTCCAGCCTCTCATTCCCTGGTCTATACATGCAACCAGGGTTGCTCCATCCCAGGTGCAGAATCTAGCACTTGCCCTTGTTGAGCTTCATATGGTTGGTGTTTCCCAGTTCTCTAATTTGTCAAGGTTCCTCTGCCTTCAAGGGAGTCAACAGCTCTTCCCAGTTTTCTATCGTCTGCAAACTTGCTTAGTACCCCCTTCCAGTCCTGTGTTCAAGGAGTTTATGAAGATGTTGAAGAGCACAGGGCTGAGGATGGAGCCCTGTGGAGCACCACTAGTGAAAGGTCCCCAGTCTGATGTCACCCCAGTCACTATAACCCTTTGTGCCTAACCCATGAACCACTTTCTCACCCATCACGAGATGTGTTTATCCAGCTGAATGCTGGGCATTCTGTCCAGAAGGATCCTGTGAGAGAGTAACAAATGCTTTGCCAAAATCGAAATATTACTGTTGGGAGTTTTATATACACATTTTTACATGTACTGTGTTTTAAATATATTTATGTGTGTTTATACTGTCTCACTGTTTTTTGTGATTATGAATGAAGAACAAGAAGCAGGAATTATATTTTTTCATGTTACTTAAATGACTTTCTAGTTCCATTAAATCTTTTAAACGTCACAGGCCAAAGGCAAAAAGAGGATATATATAACATGAGAAAGTGGAATAAATGGGTAAAAGTTAAATAAAAATTTTCTTCAGAATCTCAGAAGATTTATTGGTTTTGAATGGGAAACATTGTCTTCAGAGAATTATTTAGACTTGGAATAGCCACTCCATGTTCTTTTTCAGAACTTACAGAACATGCATTTATTCTTTTTCAATAAAAAGGAAATACTAGTTTTTGGCAAGACTGTTGACCTAAAATAAATTAATAAAATTAACTACAGTTAAGGCATATAACCATTCTGGACCAAAATTAAGGATTTGTATTACATTGCCTTTTACTATACAGAAACAAACTATTTATTTAAAACTTCTAATTTCAAGAAATAGAAGTATTAACATAATTTTTAAAATATTAATTTAAAATGACTAAGATTAACAATCACTAAAAACGGACAGGCTGAACAGAAAGGCTTTCTAATGTTTCAGAATGAAATTTATATGACATACCTCTGGAATTGTACCTAAACATGTTTCTCTCCCACAAATGTCTCTTAAAACAATAAATAATAGTTCTTAAAGTTTTTCAGTCTTATATGAGATAAGTTACATGAAATTAAATTAAAAATTTGAAAGGACACTATTTAACATTTAGTTTTGTGTAATTTCTTTAAAATTTTCCTTTGTATTCCAAGTCCATCAGAAGTAAAGATCTCTTGCTCTCTTTGTATCTTTTATCTTTCTTGCCGTATACTACAAGTGTTTTTCCTCTTTCTCAGTAGGTATTTCACACTGCTAATTAATAACTCCCTAGTTAGTTCATCCCTGGGTCTTGGTAGCCTCACCATTTATGCTGCATAAATGCAAGTTCACAGCTTAGAAGTCAGTCTGCATTTTCCCTCTGAAATATGTTCTTGGTTCTGCAAATGGCCTACTCCAAGGGCAGCTCCCATTGTGAAATTTAGATGAATCTTAGCTGGGACTTGGCCCCATCCAACCTTCTGAGCTGTCGTGCACAGTTACAGCAGACTTTGAAACCCAAAACTCCCCCATGTGTTTGTCACACTGCTCTTTTGAAGTTAGAAAAACACTGCTCTTACAGTCACCACTATGGTGACAGAATCATATTATTTTAGATGCTGTGAAATAAAAAGGCAAACATGTTTTTGGAGACATGGAGGAGGACTCAAGGAGAGTCAAGGCCAAGTGCCGTGGTTGTAGCCTGGCTGCTCAAGAAGGGGTTAAGCACAAGCAGTCTGACCACAAGCCCAGTCAGTCTGCACAGCCTGGCCTCCAGGTCAGTGATCAGGTCCCAGCGGAGTATAAACTTAGCAAAACATTCAGAAACACCCTGGTGTTTTTAATTCCCCTTTTTTCCCCCTACACAAAGGTATTTTTCTATGACACTTTGAAATTAGGCGAGCTGTGATGGATGCACTCAACATCATATTAAAACCATTTTTGCTAATACCTCTGATAGTTATTCTTTTAGCCAACCAAATCATTCATTTGTGACACAAGTGAAAATAGATGGGAAACAATGAGCAATGTCAAGGACTCTGTAGATAACTCCAGAGGACAATTAGTAAAGGTTAATGATTTAGGAGACCCAGAATCAAAGGAGAGAGGTTCAAACCAAGTTACCTGCTAAGAATATAATTGTCTAAGCTAGAAATCCAATATTTCTCACCACATCAGTAAAAATAAGGCTGACAGACGTGACCTTCTATGTTCTCAAAGGAAGATTGATTATTTTTAAGGAAAAAAAAAAAGAAGACATTCCTTATTTTCCTTCTGGTTATCAGATATCAGAGGAGCAGAAAGCAACTTCAGTTCTCTCACATCTCTGCAAGTAGAAACGGAAAGAGGAGAGCTGTTTGAAGTACTTTTTTGGCTTTCCTTGATTTAAAGTTTTATGAGTAGTAGAGGAGGATACTGAAAGTTTCTGATGGCTTTTAAAGAACAGGTGGAATTTAACCTGACCTACTGTAGAAGAGAACTCCCAGGAAAGGAACTGAGAGAAGACAAAAACCACAGGTGAAGTCAAGGGAGCAGAGATGAAAGATGGATTCACAAAAGCTAATTTTATCCTGTACAAGATGACTTCATAGAGCTGTCTCCATAGTACTTGCAAAGAGTCAGATGTAATATAAAAAAAAATCTAAAATTGTTCTCTTCTTCTGTCTAGTGGACTTTTCTATCATGTACAGTGATATGAGGGAAGCTAGTGTTTCGGGCTGAAGTTCACAATTTGAGTGAAATGAAGTTTGCTGATCAGACAAGAAAGAAAAAAATAATACTTAACATTTAGTAATTAAACCTGACTTTTAAAATATTTTCTTGTTCTTATAAGCAAAAAAAATGCCAGAAGATAAATTTCCAGAATTTTAAAGACACAAGATTGATGAGAAATTCTGAGCATATTATTTGTTCAGAATACATTCTTTTTCTCTCTTAAAATTATAAAAATGAAATAAGAAGTAGTAATAAGTGGAGTAGTGATTAAAAATTTTTGAAAATATTTATTCTATATTGCTTGTGACATTTATGCCTTCTGCCGCTGTAGTACCCTTATCAGCGTTTCTTTGAAACTCCACAATCCCTGTGCTAACACTATGAATTTTCTTCCAAGAGGAACATACTATTTCAAAAACAGGTGCAGAATACATAGAGAAATGGAGTTTATAGAGTAAATCTTTATCTTGTCCTGATATAGACTTCATTACAGGTCACATAAAGTTCTCAGCCCTTCCTGAGTTAGCCAGTTATGATACACGCACAAGATGAGTGGCAGTTCTTTTAATTAAACTCAATACTTTAAAACTGATTGATGCCTGTCAAGCAAGCTCAGGCAGCAGCGGAGCAGGTTTATTTAATCTGTGAATCTGTCTGTGTGTGATCACAAGTCTGGTTACATATATGAATTTTTATATATGTATTTGTACATACATACGTATTTATTGTTCTGCCTTGATGAATTTCATTAAATCTCCTCCTTAGTATTTGTAGGTGCTATTAATTTTAAAATGCAGTATAGAAGGGACAGACAGAGAATCCCTGTTTTTCATTCTCCCTTGATCCACCCACATAAATGAACAAACAACTCTTCCCACTGAACACTCCCTCGTAGCACCTGGGAATGTTAGGAAACTGTAACCTTCCTTCTACTTTTGTTTGTGGAGAGCTTAAAAAAAGATCTCCAGATTTCAGTGTTGACATATTTGGCAGAGGAAATAATTGTTACAAAATGGTAAAGTAAGCAAAAACCAAGCAAATAATGGATGCAAATTTGCATAATAGTTTTGATTGAAAATTCTCTAGAAACCCTACTGAATGTTTAAATGAACTCATTTCTGCACTGGTCTTTTTAACCTACTAAATTAGTAGTAATTTTTGTAATTAGTGTTCACTGCTGAAGAAAGCCTTAAAGTAGCATGGATGCTGTTAAAAAAAAATTTAAAAAAATAAAAAAGGCAAGATATAAATGCCAATCCACTCACAGAATAGTAAACCTTGAAAATTTTAAGTCTGGATGTGTATTTTCATCCCAGACTTTTTAAATGAAGGGGTTTTTTTAATTAAAATAGAGTTTTACAGCAGTTCTCTAAAGAAAAAAATTTAAATTTGAAGTGTTATGTACAGATTTCAATGTAAAAACCTGTAGTTTGTAAACTTACAAAAAATATCAATCTGAGCATTTAATCTTAATTAGAATCCACTAAAAATCTAGTTGGAACTATTTAAGAGGAACTTTGATCCTGCTACTAGATGTGGCTAATTTTGACCCTTTCCTGTTTATGGAAGTGTAATTCAAATTCTATCCTTGTGGCACTCTCTCTTTATAATTTTCACTTGGATATCTTTTTTCATTTGAGGACTAGATTCTCTGCATTCACCTCTGGTATTTTGTTGTTTCCTGGGTTTAGGTGTCCCAGCACTTATCATTCTGGCTATTCTAATTCCCTGGGGATTTTAATTCCCTTTCGTTTTATTCACATGCACTGATTTCTAAAAGATGCACATACCCAGAGCACAGATACTTCACTCCTGCTTTGGCACTAGTGCACCCCAGCCTTGCCTGCATAGCCCTAGCTGTAATATAGAAACACAGAAACACAGAAAACCTCTGTCATGAGGAAAAAGCCTGTTGCAGCAAGTGAGAGACAACGAATTATGAAGTCCACCGAAGTTTATTGCAAATTGGGAATCTACAGAGAGTAGACATAAACTCCAGAGCAAGACATATTTACCAAAAGGTGAAGGATAAAATACGAAGCCCCAAGGGAGGAGGCAAGTGGAAAGAATGAATCAGAAGATTAACAAAATTTTTTTTTAAGTTCATTTATTCATTAAAGGATTAACTTTTGTCTTCATGCTGCATCAGCTTTAATCAGCTAATCTGTAACTCAAGAGAAAAACGGATTGCAGTCTAGGGGTGACAAGCCAACGTATCAGATGTGGCATTGGACTGTAACTACCATTCCAAGCAGTAAAATGAGCAGTTGGACTGTGTGTATTTGACTAATGTCCTGGGTCATTAGTAATGTAGAAACAAATGGAAAACAAATGGTTTGATCATATTTTTCTTTTTTTTTTTCAGTTTGGAGACTGAAAAATTTTATCCAGCAAGATATCACAAGATTATTCCAAAATAAAACTGACATCAGGCACAGCTCAGGGGGAGCAAAGGGAACAGAAAATTCGGTGCATCCTAAGCCCTTACACTTGCAGTCTGAATTAAAGGCTTTTTAACAGCTGTTGCCTTGCAAATATGCCATTCAGTGAAACACCCTTGACTACACCAGTCATATAAGACTTTTCCAGCACCATTACTTTCAAAATTACTTTTTCAAAACTGACAGTCTTTGTCCATTAGTGATTTGGGAAAGTTTAGGACAAAAGGATACTTCCTGACTTATTTCTTGTTTCCAATAGACCTAATTTTTAACCACTTGGAAGTGGAATCTTCTGATGTAAATTGTCAGCTATTAAGTGACAAGCTACTAATTTTAAGGACTTTGATAACATCTGTTTGTTCTACATTACCAGGTTTAAAACAATGACACTTTTCTGACAGAAACTAAGTTACTTCTCAGTGTTCTATCTCAGGGTATTATGGAGAGCAAAAGGGATGTGTTGACTATTAAGGATTATCAATATACACTATATCACAGGGTGGAAGATATGAGGGGCAACTGGAGACAGATTAAAGAGAATCAGACAAAAATCAAAACTACGTATTCACAGCATCCTGCTGTGATAATAATGAAAGAGGATGAGTTTCATCCAAACCCCCTGAAAATTACAAGCCATAAAACAGATTAAAAGCTAATATATATTGAGGAGAAGTCATTTAAATTTTATTACTTTTAACATTTTTTAAAGATTCAAAACTTGTAGATGTTGTAGCAGAAGTGAGTTAGATGAGGAAGTAGGGATTTAAATGAAGAAGCAATAATATTTTTACAAATCATGGTCAGAAAATAATGAAAAAGGGGCAGGAATACAAATGGAGGGAAGAAGATATTTGTGATTCAGTATCTTTAGAATGCACTGCATTTATAAAAGAGACATTGTTTTTTTCATAACTTAATGCTGACATTTTTTAAGATGTTAACATGATTGCAAATGTATTTGTGACGGGGGCAATAATTCCATCTAGGAAACCTAGAAAAATTCTGAGTAGGAATAATAATACTGCCTGGAGCATTTAAATTTTTTGACACAGTGAGGAAAAACTTATTTTAAGAACTTGAGAACCCTTTTTTTTCCCTCTCCTTACACTTCATACATGCCTCTTGTTCCTGATAAGATTGCCATGAAGTTGGCTAAGCAGAGTCTTCAGTTTCAATTATGCATACAACCTTGAAGATGTTAGAAGAGATTTTATCACCTGCAAAGATGGGCATCAATTATGTATGTGTGAGCCAGATTTTCTAGGAAGTTAGAATGACAGAATGTGATGGAAAATACTGTGTTTGAATATTTTCTCATCCTGTCTCCTGTGAAAGTTTTCTAACAAATATAAATTGATCATTGGTTTTGATCACTGATTTAGCTGTGACACTGGTAAAAATAAATGGCAGGTATGTGTTTTGGAAAAAAAATTATTTTAAGCTTCCGAATATATTTCTTAAATTCTAAACAAAATGAATCAATGTTATTATTTTACTTAGGTTTCACAATAGTGTAACAGACTTAATGGAATTACTTGTGCGTAACAGGAGAAAAGTACAGAGAAAAGAAGGCCCTTTTGTAAAGCCTTTTCCCTCTCAGAAAGTTGCTATTTATCAAAGGGAAAATCAACACACTCTACTAATGTGATAAAATTTAAGTCACAAATTTGAGTGAAAACAGTTTGCTGAGAGTATTTAAATACTAAGCAGTCTGAACTAGAATTTTCAAAAGCAAGATGAAATAATATTTTAATTAACAGATTGGAGTACTCTGTTTCTGTGTTAGGCCCCCCTCACTGCTTTTAAGACAAATTTCATCAGCCCTAGAATATACAACTTCCTTTAGAAGTATACTAGCATTACATATTTAAGACCAATGAAGATTTAGTGGGTGAACTATTCTTTGAAACCCGCAGTGTTTGTCAGTCAGAAGTGTTCCTGAATTTGGATTGTACTCAAGTGAGAGGCAAGAAAGCAGTAACTGGCAGAAATGATGGACTAAAAGAAAAAAGAAAATAGCACTTTAATTTTCATGTAAAATAATTTTCATTAGAGAATTCGGTAAATTAATAAAATATTTTATTTCACAGTGAGAAAAACGCTTGGATTAACCCCCAAATAGGGGGTTTTTAAGTTGAATTACCAGACTCCTATTGTTACAGTTTTTCTAATTCTGGATAGTTTTGTTATGGCTTTAAATGTTCCCCCATGAGCTAGTTTCAGTAGTAGTCTAAGGTATGGAGTTCCAGTATGTAAAGTTATTTCATCAAATAAGTGCATATTTCAGATTTTCATTCTCAATCAGGATGAAAAAAAATTTG
This sequence comes from Gymnorhina tibicen, assembly GCA_013399875.1. Lineage (NCBI taxonomy): Eukaryota > Metazoa > Chordata > Aves > Passeriformes > Artamidae > Gymnorhina > Gymnorhina tibicen. Next base: position 442,249 of record VXAZ01010280.1, on the reverse strand, counting down.
CAATACTGCACCTTATCATAAAAGACTGTAGAAGAAAAGGTTAGACATATAACCAGCTATTTATTATATAAACCTAAAGGTAAATCTCATAGTAATGAATGAACTTGGAAGATGGAGCACTAGTTTCAGAAGGAAAAAATTAAAAGACAAAAACCAAAAGATGTTCCTTGGACATCATCTGAACAACAGTTGCAGTGAAAGCACCTTTAGAAATGTTTCTGTATTAATGATTCATTTTCACATGACAGGAATTAAAACTTTCACCTTATTAGCCAATATGTGGTCCATGAAAAAAAAGTGAAGACATTTTCAAGTAGCTGGAGCTGGTGAAGGAAATTATTCAACAGGGCAGATACCATCATGTGGCAGACAGTTTAGCAAAACACAGCTGAAGTTTCTAACAGCTTGTGTTCCTTAGTTCACTCCCTTTCTTCTCTGTTTGATCGCTGCTTTGGCAGCATCTATTATATTACTGAAAAGCCCATTTTCATTAAATGGCTGTGTTGATTTGGAGTGACAGTGTTTTTCAGTCACTTTAGTAAATGAGCATTTCTCCTCAGCAGTCTTCTGAGAAGTGTCAAGTAAAGACAGTACTTTCAAAAAATTCTGAAATTACATTGCTGGAGTTGTGAGATAGCTGTATTACTCCCACTGCTGCCTTTCCTCGATCAGTCAGAAACAACCCTTAATAATAACAACAACAGTGACAGCAGACACCCGTTTTAACCCTAGAAAATACTTTGGGGGGGAAGGGGATGGGGAAGGAGAGGAATATTAAGAATATTTTGTGTCATTTTAATGACCATCAAAGTTGAGAAGAGGGGATTAAATCTTTTTCTACCATGTAATTATGTCAGAGGAGAGGTGAAGTTCTGTGTTTTGTGTGTATTACTTGCTCTATTCTCAAATAAACATTTGACTCTTTGATTGCAAGACATCAGCAACAACAAAGAAATAATAAAAAAGGATTCTCTAGAGATATTATGCTCAGAATTATGCGTCACAGATTTTTCTATGAAGACAAGTGATAGTGGATGAGGGAGAAAGTTCCTGAGAGTATTTATTTAAATCAATTGCTACAATTTGGATAATAACTTCTCTTTAGGCAAGTAATTTTCCTGTATCATCCACTGTGCAGAAAGGAATAAAAATAATTTCTAGTCCCTAAACTGTTAAGCAGGAAGTCAGACACGAGGCCTTTCAATTGTCTGCAGAAAATCACAGCAGGCTTGTCCATTATGGGATTACTTGTGCATTGAGTCCATGTAGGTTATTGTCATTACTGTTGTGGTATTCTGGGGAACAGATGGGAATAGGTAATTTAAAGTCAGGAGTTGCAACCTGTTCCTATTCAGGAATTTCACAAAAGTCTTATTCTTAAATAGCAATTAGAAGTGAATAATTTCTCAGCTACTTTGTTTGGAGTGGGACAGAAAGAGAACAAATATTTCATCCTTTACCAATCCTTCCCAAAAACAACAACTGTTGCCAGTCCGATTCGAAAGGGATAGATAAAATTATTCTAAAGCATTCAGAGAAAGCCTTAGTTATGAAGACTTTGGATACACTAATAGAGGTCTTACACCTTTCCAGTTTAATATTTGTATACTGGTATGTGTTTGCCAAAATATTAATGAGAAGAGAGAGAATATAAAATAAAAAGACTGTGATTTGGAGACCAATACAAATGGCAGAAGGTATGGGATGAGTCCCTGAGCTAACAAATCTTTATTTAGTCAAGCAAATTTATTACAGAAAATAAACAAAAGAAGTTAGAACTTTTATTCTGCTTGGTTATCTCCCTCACTTTCCCACAATATTAAGTTTATAGACTCATAGAATCATTTAGGTTATAAAAGACTTTAGAGATCATAAAGTAGTTCACTAGATATTGGCTTCCTTTCCCTGCAGAAACATCTTTGCTACTGTGGGAAGGTCAGGCTTAAAGTTGTGCTGCTTCCTACTACACAGCTGCTGGTCATCACCAGTCTTGGGCATCACTAGCTAAGGTCAGGCATTTGCCTCCATGCTTTGTCCCATTTCCAGGACCTTCCCCCAATTTTGAGAGCTTTCCTGCAGCTGGGATCATCCTCTTATTCTTTCTGGATTTCTTTCTTCTTTCCTCAGCCTCCTCTTTGTTTCAAAATTCCTTATTTTTTGTAGCACTTTCTTTCTGGAACATCAAGTCCCTGGTTTTCACAATGAAAATGGACAGTGTGCATAAACAAATCTTCTCAGTTTTGTGATTTCTGGGGTTTTTGTCTCCTGTCTCTATTAAATGGAGGATTCACTTCTGTTCAATCCAAGTGTTTGCAAAATTTACAGCAAGTTCATACCAGGGACAGCTAGCAAGTATCAGGCTTCCCCTTGAAAGTTCAGGAATTCAGTTTTGCAGATTTACTCACAAACACACAGACATCCAGTTAGATTCCATGAGTTTACATTCAAAATTAAAGACATTTTCCCCTTTTTTTTCCTTTCTTCTTTTTTTTTTTTTTTTACATACAGCACATGGGAAAGGGTCTTTCCCCAATAAGCAGCTTACCTCTTAATAAACAGACTTCTGGAGAGAAGGGAGAAATCCTTTCCATTTACTTTTGAAATGTGAAATGGTGATCCACACAATGTCCAGCTGATCCCTTGATCACTTTGTTTTCTGGTTTTGCAAAGTCTGCTAGCTCTAGATACAAGTTCCAGCTAAAACAGAGGGATTAGGGAATTTGACCAAAGTTTCATCTTCACCTGTAATATATATCAAGCTACTGATTAATTCCTTACATGAGGAAACATGGATTTTTCGTCTGTCTCCCTGAAGTCCAGAAGAGGCAACCTGAAGATTGTTTCCTGTATAGACTCTGAAAGGGTGTATCATTTCCGGTTCTGTCCACTACATAATTCATCTGTAGAGATTGCTGGTCTGAGAATAAACTTGGGTTCAGCTTGGGTCACCAGTTGTCATGAATTTCTAGAAAACATATAGAAACATATTTCTACATAGGAGACGTTCAGGTTTAGAAAGAGCTGAGTAAGTTTTTGAAAAGTTCATCACTACATTATTATTTTATCAAGTTGCCTAAATTAATACACGTGCTCAGACTTCAATCTAAACAGACAAAAAAATAATTTCTCTTCCTACTTCTTTTTTATAAATTGTTTCACTACTGAATTGATTCACAACTGCATCAGCTTGGAGATCTAGCCAAAGTTCTCATGGAACATATTTCTTTGCAGCTGCACTAATTGAATGGCAGGAAACATTTCAGACAGTTCTGTGGCTGTTACAAAGAATACAATACTCTAATAAAGAGGCTACAATCCATGGGATCCTAAATCTAATTCCAACAAGTGTATCAAACCTCTTAAATATAACAGGAAAAATAGCATTACAGTGCTTAATATTCTGTCTACAGATAGATGGAATTCACCTTACCATCTACATATTTTTTAGGCTTAAAGGGTTTTTTTTTGTGGTAACGATGGAGGACTTTACACCATAGTAAACTAATTAATGGCATAATTAGGTTTCACTTAAATGAAAATCTTCAAAAGGAAGTGTAAATATTTAAGGAGTTTAAATATTTTGATTCATCAGCCACACTTCTCTTACTTCTATTACTTTTTGTTTTGGTGGGCATTTTTTTGTTGTTTGTTTTTTGGATTTTGGGGTTCTTTTAATACTTTCAGTTTTACCACATATTTTACTAGGAAGGTTATTAAAGGCTTTGGGAGGAGGATGTTACTGCAGCTATTTTAACAAAAGATTTAATTCATATTCCTACACATAGTATGATAAGAATTTCCTAATTGAGGGGTGTGATGTAACTGTTTAATTTCTTTGGTTTTCAATGTGTGTGCTTTTTTATTTGTGTTCTGTTCAAAGCATACGGCAGAACATCCAAAAAGGTAACCACCTGTTTACCTTATTGTTGGACAGTACTTCCTGAATTAAGTGAAATTGCATAGAAGGAAAAAGGTGTTGCTGTGTATCCTATGATTACAGAGGTTTCAGAAGCAATCAAGTGGTATGATGAAGTAGATGATGCCACCCCAGAAGCCTCCACCCCTAACATGGTGACATTCTCCTCCCCTTAAGTATCAATCAAAGTTCTGTACCCTCCCCTTGTCAGTCAAGCATTCAGTTCTAGAGTGTTCTGTAAACCCTGCTATCCCATTGGACCTTTTGTATTCTTCTCCCCATTGGTTTGTTACCCCCAATCCTGTTTTTGCTCCTCCCCCATACCCCTCTTCTATTGGCCCTTTCCTGATCCCTCTCTTCTCTATAAAAATCCCTGTCAGCTGCCATTTTGTGACTTTGTGGTCCCTGGCTTCCTTTGAGGTGTTAAACCTTGGAACCGCCAGACAGAAGGTCTCTCTTGCCTCTTTGCTCCTTGCGCCTTCTCCACGCCACCCGCCAGCGCTCTGACACCAGCACTTTGTGCTCTGGAGCGCTACTGCTTGCTAGGACACTCCCGTGGTGACACAGTGGTTGCCTCCTCTCTGCTGCTCTCTGACAGGAAATCACCACGTCAAAAAGGGATTGTTATTTTTTCTGTAGCCAAATTATGGTGAGTAGTTTGGAGAAATCTGGAAAGTTTTCCATCATCTAGATGAGATGAAGGTAATGTGGAGTTTCACAAAGACAGAGAGAAAACAGTCAGGAAACAAAACAAATTAAAAACAAAGGGGTAAAAGAAGTCTTCCTGGGGGTTGACTTCGTTGCAGTACAGTAGGACCCCGAGAGTCTCTGAACTCAGAACTAAGGAAAAAGCAGAGCCATACCCAGGAAGAAAAGATAGAAAAATGGCAAGATTTGTTATAAATTTTTTTTTTATTTCAAGTTTTTCCATAAATACACTTATATTCTGTTTCAAACAACACTTTATCTCAATGTGTTTGCTAATAATACATCCAGGTAGGGTTTTTAAGGATGACAACATGTGAAAGGAAAAATGTTAGAAGAATCTGGTGAAAGAAAGGCATATATTGCTTCTACTAGATCTACCATTGTCCAGCTGCTGATTTTTTTTTTTTTGGTAGCATTTCTCTGCTAGGTGTGGTCTTTTTCCACATTAGCAGATTTCTGTTCTATGAAAAAAAAGTCTAAATATTTCTTCACACACCTGTGACATTTACTACATGTGAGTATCATCTGCTAATTCAGTATAAAAACACGGGTAACCTTTCTTTGTAACATCAGTTACTCAGTTGCCAACACAGGCAGCCCCAGTGCCAGCATGATCTACAGCAGAGCACTCTAGCACAGTGGACAGGGGAGTTCCTGAACTGGAGCAACCTCAGGGGCATCCAAGAAAGCCACTGGGAGCCCCCAGCTTGTGCAACAGCAGCTGACAGATCTGAGCAGGGCTAGAAGCAATGGTGGCCAGGCCTCCCCATTTATAAAAGAACCCTTAGGGAGCACTAGCAGCAAGGAGTGCCACAAACAGGGTGGGCAAGCAGGCAGGTTGCGTAAGCCAGGGCATGATACAGCCTTTTGTGTGGCAGTTCACATGGAAGGGCACACAGGAAGGGTGCTGCAGCCCTGCCAGCTTGACCAGGGAGCAGTGGCATCTGCCCATCACAAAGCCACGGCCTCTCTAAGCTCTGCACCCACCACAACTGATGCGGCAGCCCAGACAGAGCTCCAGTGGGAACATGCTGCACAACCAGGTCTCAGCTGCAGGTGGTGCCCTGCTTTTATGCCAGCAGTATCGGACATGCAGCACTGAGCACACACGTGGGACAAGTCCTGGTACAGAGGAAATCCTCTGCTTAGTAGCAGACATCAAGGAGGGGGTGACTAAGCTGGGGAGCATCAGAGATTCTGAAAGGTAGACTACTGGAATCACACTCTACCTTGCCTGGGACAGGCCAGAGAGGCAGAGAGGACACATGATATGGAGGATTCCCTATCTTTTCTCCACCTGGTCGAATGTGTTGACTCAAGCGATTGGGGCAATAGTGATAAATTCCTGCCCAGCACAGCAGATGGTCCATGACTTCACAGGTACACAGTTTTGCAAGTGAAACTGAAGAATAACAAGCATAAAAATTCATCTAGGTTGGTGGTGTTGCTGAGGCTAAATAGTCCTACAACCTGCATCAAAATTGCTTCCATAAAGAAGATAACTTGCAGACACACCTGGTGAATGAGTCAACTAGGGGAGGTGCCCCACTGGACTTGCTGTTAGTGAAAAGACAAGAACTGATGGGTGATGTGATGGCTGAAGGCCATGTTGGGCATAGAAATGATGAAAATACAGTTTTTGAATTACGGGGATGTAAGGAACTGTGTTCAGCTTCGGGCCCCTCACTACAGGGAAAACATTGAGGTGCTGGAGTGTGTCTAAAAAAGGGCAAGGAAGCTGGCGAAGGGTCTGGAGCACAAGTCTTACGAGGAACGGCTGAGGGGGAGCTAGGGTTGTTTAGCCAGAGAAAAGGAGGCTCAGGGAGATCTTATTCCATTCTACCACAACTGGGAAGGAGGTGCAGAATCACAGGATTCAGAACCACAGAATATTCTGAGTTGGAAGGGACCCACAAGGATCATTGAGTCCAACTTTTTAAGTGAATGGCCCATATGGGTATGGAACCCACAACCTTGGCATTATTAGCATCAAGCTCTGACCAACGTGGTGATGTGGGGGTTGGTCTTTTCTCCCAGGTAGCAAGTGACATGATGAGATTAAATAAGAGGTCTCAAATTGTTCCAGGGGAGATTTAGATCAGATATTAGGAAAAATTTCTACCCCAAAAGGGTTGCCAAGTGTTGGAACAAGCTTCCCAAGGAAGTGTCTGAGTCCCCATTCCTGCAGGTATTAAAAAGACCTGTAGCTGTGGTGCTTAGCAACATTGTTTAGGGGTGGACTTGGCAGTGCTGGGTTGATGGTTGGGCTCAATAATCTTCAAGGTCCTTTCCAATCTTAGCAATTCTATGGTTCTGTGAGTAATAAAAACTTACCTACATGATGGAAAAATATTAACTGCATTTTAAAAAGGAAGCAGTGGTATCTGAGTTCTTGTCTTGATTTCAGTATTTTTGCTCTCATTGCAAAATACTTTGCATTTCTCAAAATACTGAGATGATGTCAAATACTTCTATTAATATGGGCAAAAGGAAGCACATTTAACAGAGATGATGGGTAAACATTTAATGAGGACACTTTGAATAATTTCTAGCTGACTATAAATAGTTGACAAAACTGATTATAAATTGAGGCATCGTGCCTGGTATATGAAGTGAGAAAAAAGCAATCTGAATAGCTTTAAAGCTTGTCTTTGAAGTGCTAAGGGTGATATCCATTAGGTCACTTAGGTTTTGAGGTGGGGGAGGTTGTTGGTTGGAGCTTTTTTTGCTCTTTCCTACATTATGCTTTAATGGACTTATTGATAAGGTGGTTTTTAGGGAATTCTGAAATTCCTGTATTTACTATAACTTGATAATATGTGTCTGTTTTCCTTATTATTCAATTACATGATGGTAATTTAAATACTCCAAACTAGAGTATGGTAATGAGCTCTTCAGGGAATTAAACTTAAATCAGCCTGGTAACTGAAACTAGTAAAGAACACAGGAGCCTGCGTATCTGCTGACACGTTGTTTTGACATCCTATGATACGTTTATGCTCCCTAGTTTTCCTGATGGAGCTGTTGGTATTGCTGATTTTGCCTAAAGAGCTGAAGGTCCAGACTTTCTCAGTCAACCCAGAGCTGTTACCTATGTGCTGGGATAAATTAGAGATCATCAGAGGGTTGATGGATATGATACAAGAGCTGTGGAATATCCCTTCTCTTGGTGCAACCAGTGATCTACCAGGATCACCTTTAGCATATTAAAGGGCAGAGTACATTCTTCTGTGCTTTCTTCATGGTTGCGTTTTAGTTTTGTTTTTGCTGTTCTGTGATACTTAGGACACGTACAGCCTTTGTTTTCCTCAATGCATGGACACCAAATTTCAAGAAAACACTGACATTTCACAAGCCAGAGCTACTTTTCAGTACAGTGAAATAGCTTCCTTTTTCCAGAATTCGGTTGTTTCACCCTATTTTCCATGAATAATGTTCCAAAGTTCTGTCATACTGCCAATGCCCCTCAGTTTTGTAATATTTGCAACTTTTGTCAGGTTCTGCAAGCACAGTCAGCATGACTGGTCCTTCTGGTATGCCTTTTCTCTTGCTCTGTTTCTTTTTTCCTATAGTACCTCTTTCGTCTGGTCCTTACATATATTGTGCCTGTGTGTGCTTTGTTTTCTGAGGCTTATATACATAGGTTATATTTGTGTCTATTTAACCTCAGGATTTTCCATATACATCTCACAGCTTAGATAGATACCAAGGTTAGCTTTAAATGTTTGCCAAGCAAATAATAATAAATGTGAAGAACAGATGATAAAATGTCACAGTTTGTGCAATCAGATGTTTTCAGGCACATTTCACATAAAATAGTAATTGTGGAAGCTTTAAAGGCTGTCTCAAAAACATTAGGTATAACCATGTTTCTGCCTTCTGCGAAAAACTATTCTAAGCAGTTCAGTTTCAGCACTGATTTAATAGTCTTTATTTTTCACAAATTTTGAACTGATACTGTAAAAAAATTATTGGAGTTACCCAATGGCTGTAGATCCAGTGCTTCCAGAACTTTTAGTTCTTACTAAGAAACCTGTGTCTTTTTCTCATGTTGTTTTAACCATGTTCAGCATAGTATCTTCTTGAGCTAGTTATATTTGACTCCTCACAGCTAAGGCACACAGTCAGGAACAGAAGTCAAATGGATGATCAGTTGCTAAAGTATGTTTTGTGATAAGATTAATTATTTCTAGAAGTGCCAATTCCTTAAAGTTAATCTGAATGATTAGCTTGGATAAAAAAAGAGTTGTTTGGATCAACAAGCTATGTTCCAAGACCTTTTGAAACCCTTGAGCCTGAAGTATACCAGGCATAGTTGAAATTCTGTCTTTATAGATACGAAATTGGCAAGAATGTGAACTACACTGCACATCTCCAGCATCTACACAATAGATGACACTTAAGAAAAATTGTGTCAGTACCTATCTTTTTTAGCTTTTTAATTATCTTGGATTTTCAGATTTTTTGGGGGGTGGAAGGGGACAATGAAAACAAGTTTGCATTTAATTTAAACAAGATCCAAACTTAACAGAAATGCATTTTCACATTAAAATCTTGACTTTTATTAAATTCCTGTAATATCAGTAACTCAATTTCAGGAGTTTCTTATTTCAAGTATAAATAATAGCTTTATCTTGAAAAAAGATCTAAAACAAGAATATTTTCAAACCTTTAACAAGTAAGCTTTGGGCTTTTTTTCTGAAAAGAAATGCTATAGGTATGTTTTGTCATACTATTCCAACGATGCATGCCAGACAGTTTTCTTAGGCTACAAAATATTAAATAAAGAAAGAAATATATTTTATTTTTCATTTAATATGAAATAGAAAGATTCATATGTATATATACTTCTCTATTGTCTATTTGAGGCAAAGAAGACCATTTCAGCAATTTAATTCCATTTGTGTCACTGTGACAGCAAAGTCACATAGCCTTAAATAAATGCGTAAGACAGAGGAAGATTGTATTTCAGTTTGCTCAAAAATTCTGCAACAAAGACACAATGGGCAGTTAGAAACACTGGGCATTACCGCCGTTTTAATCTTTATTTCATCAAACTGACAACACAGTCACAATTATTTTAGTTATGGCTTACATTGCATTTGTTGTGAAAGTTCTTGAGTGTTTTGGCAAACTGGGAATGCTCAGCATGAATTTCATCTAAGTAAAAAATCACAGTGTGACTTGGCATTGGGTACTTGAGCCCTTTTGAAAAGAAGAAAGGGTACTAATATTCTCAGTTTTTCAAAGAGTACAACCAAAATACATTTTCACTTTGCCATTTTCTACACAAATGCAAACTATAAAATCAAGGAAATAAGAATTAAAACAAATCTCTAGAGATTATCGATTCCTAGAGAGATTGATATCAGTCTCATCAATCTCATCTCAACCATTTGAATGCTGTATGAAGGCATAGCTAGAGAAGCTGCTGAAATCAATGCAAATTAGTGCTCCTCATAGTACAATGTAATTGTACAGCACAGTGTCATAGAATTGTTCAGGTAAGAAAGAACCTCTGGAATTCTACCAGTTCAGTGTTTCTGTTAAGAGCAGGATCAATTATAGTAGGCTACTTAGGGCTGTGTCCATGCTGAGTTATCAATGTCCCAAAGAGGGAATATTCTCAACCTCTCTGGGAAACTTGGTTCAGCCTTTGACAATTCCACAGTAAAAAAAGTTTTTCCTTGTGCTTGCACATTATTTCTTGTATATAAACTTATTCCTTGTCCATTCACTGAATATCACTGAGACATGGTTTTTTTCTTCAGTCCCCCAGCAGAGTATACCCCATCAGGTATTTAGACACCTTGCTAAGATTTCCCCAAGCCTTCTCTTCTCTAAGCTGAACAGTCCCTGCACTTTCAGCCTCTTCTCACGTGTGACACTTGGAGTCCTTAATGATCTTCATGGTCCTTTCAAGATTTACTCCACTATGTCCATGTCTCCTTTCTACTGAGGAGCTCAGACCTGGACACAGCACTCCAGAGGTGGCCTCTCTGGTGCAGAGTTAGGGGGAAGAATTAAGTCCCACAACCTCCTGACAGTATTCCTCCTAATGGAGCCTGGAAGGCTGCTGGTCTCTTTTTCTGCAATAGACCATTGCTGCCTAAATTTCAATTTTCTTGTCATCAGGCTTTTCTCTTTCCCAGATGCTTTCCAGTTGTCCAGCCCCAGAATGTACTCATGCATGGACTTATTTCTTACCAGGTACAGGACTTCGAATTTCCTTTTGTTCTATTATTTGACATTATTATTTGCCCTTTTCTCCTTCCTATCCAAGAAGTTTAATTTTTTTGGTGTTTTGTCCTTTTATGTTTTCTTATTTCATGATTTATTTAGATGCATCTAATGTAAAAACTATATTGTGCTGCCCCCAAGACATTTAGAAAATACACACTATGCTGCAATTAAACAATCTTAAATACTCTTTCCAAGAATTGGCTCTTTATGAGAAGTGCTAATAGACCTACAGTAAACTATCATCTGGTCTTTTAATGTGCATTAATTCCTCCAGAAAAAAATGGATGCTTTCAGTGGTACTAGACATAAAATTCAGTGATCAAGTTGTTAAGATCCATGTACTGAGAAATGCCTCTGCCTGAATTAAGGTGCAAAAGAGACCATATGAAAAAGTCAATAGTATGGGTTTTATTGAACAAAAATATGTGAGGTACAGAGATAGAAAGAAGTAGAAAAGGTTGGGGAGAGAGAAACAGATGGATTAAGCAGAAAATAGTCACCATCCATGGATATAGTGGTATCCCATTGGTCCTTCTTCACCCTGGGCTTCTCACTGGTGGGGGGTCCCAAGGTTGTTCAAAACTTTTCACTATTTATAGATTTTAGTTAATAGAGGTATTAATGTCCATTACCTGTATAGTTCTCTTACATTATTGGTTAAATTATTCTCCCAACTCTAATCACTGAATGACGGAATGAACTAGGTTGGAAAGGATCTTTAAGATCATCTAGTCCAACCTATGACCTAACACCTCCTCATCAACTAAACCATGGCACTGAGTGCCACATCCAGACTTTTTTTTAAAAACATCCAAGGACAGTGACTCCACCACCTCCTCGGACAGACAATTCCAGCGNAGGTGCGACCTCACCAGTGCCAAGTACAGGGGAAGAACGACTTCCCTGGTCCTGCTGGCCACACTATTTCTGATACAGACCAGGATGGTGTTGGCCTTCTTGGCCACCAGGGCACACTGCTGGCTTGTGTTCAGTCGGTTGTTGACCAGTACCCACATGTCCCTTTCTGCCTGGGCACTGTCCAGCCACACTGTCTCCAGCCTGTAGCCCTGCAGGGTGTTGTTTTAGCCAAAGTGCAGGACTTGGCACTTGGACTTGTTAAACTTCATGTTGTTGGACTCTGCCCATCTATCCAGCCAGTGCAGGTCCCTTTGCAGACTCCTTCTACCCTCCAGCAGATCGACACATGCTCATGGCAAAGTCCTTCTGTAGCCATGTTTGAGATGCATCTGCTCTCTTTAAGTCTTTACACAAGTATTTTTTCCCTTCAGTCAAGTTTATTTCCATCAGAAATAACTGGCTTCTTGTGTGTTAATATACATACATATATTCATAACTATATTTAAGATTAAATATATTAAAATATCAATTATCAAACAATCTATTATATAATAGATTTAATATAGTTAATATAATAAATGTGTTAATATATTCATTTAATATATTTAATATGTATTTAACAGTTCTGTCTCTATATTTAACAGCAAAATGGGCAGGGTATCTGTATCTGTATTCAAAAATTAATAATATTGATAATTTTCCCTAATGTTTATTATTTATGTGTTTGTGGAAAGTTTACTTCCCTCTATCTGATTTTACTCTCTCTATTTTAAATGGTTTTAATTTTAACTTTATTCATTCTTCTCAATACAAGTTACTGATGGTTGTACTAAAGGAGGCATCAATGAAGTTGAGAAGCTACAAATCCATCTCCACTGTGCCATACAGTAAATAGTTAAAATTACTGTACATTAATATTCATATTATATGATGGCTTTTTTCTTTTTGAAATAGCACATCGATAATTTTAAGAGGTCAGCCAATATAGAGATTTTATTAATAAAATGCTGAATTCTTTCTTACTATGTAACTTTTTTTAATAAAATCTCTGTGTTACGAACAAATTCCTTGTTTTTCAAGGATGTCAGTGAAAATAGGCATCCTAATTCAGATTTTATGATATCTTTATTTTTGAACTCAGTTGTCATAGTCATCATTTCAAGAATACATTTTGCAGATTTTATCTGATTGCATATTTTTAGACTTCATAAGTAAGTAAATAAACTATAAAAATAATAATACATTTTAGATTTTCTTTTGTGTTAGTATATAAAACCTCTAACAGAAAATAGTTCCACTGTAACGCTCTCTTTTTCCTGCAACACTTTTGAAATAGCAGTAAATTATTCTTTTCTGTGTGTGGTTCATTGTTCTCTTCAGACATTTCCTACTAAAATAAACCAGAGTGGACTCCATTTTCTATCTATTCAGTTGCTTTTATAAGATTATATCATGCCTCAAATTGTTCAAGGATTCAGCACACAATACAGAAGAAAACCCCCCAAGTCAAAAGTTACTTTACTGTTAGAGTGACATCTTCTATCACCACTGTCTTGCTTACCTCTACAATTTTGCTGTGCTGGCATCAGAGCAGGAGCAATTATTTTCGCTGTGTGGCCATGCTGAAGGCCACTGTGAAGTCTCCCCAGTACCTAACTTTAATGGATAAATTTAATGTCAGCAAAACAATTATTTAAGGCCTGTTCCTGAAAGCTTATATTGCTGTGGAACTGTAATTTAACTAAAGTCTAATGAGAATCACTGACTTACCTCAATTCCTTTGTCATACTTGCCTCTGGAGTTACCAGTTATTTTGAATCTGACAAAATGTGACTGTTTTCCTTAGTTAATTAAAATCTTAGATACTCTTTTGGCTTCATACAATTGTTGGATTTAATTTGGCCCTATCTAGTTACTTTCAGACAGACTGGCTTATGTTATGTGTGTAATTTTCTAATAGTCCTTTTTGGAAACAGAGTAGTTTATTCTATTAAACATATGTCCACTGTGTCATTTACCTCTAACAGAAACACAGGCAAGAGCCAGCTCATGAATGGATGCACAATTTATTACAAACAGGAATGTAAATGTAAAGGGAATGGAAAAGATAATCATATGCTTTGAGGAACAAATGAAAACAAATTGTTTAAAGAAAAATAATTTACATGCATAAAATAAGTGGGAAATAATTCCAGCTGACAAAAAAATATTATCATGACATAATAGGGGTATTTCATAATAGAGTAATGAGCCTGCTGTGTTGTGCTTGAAGTTTCCAAGCTGAAAGTAAACTTCATCTGCAAAGATCTCACCCCTGAACTGAGGTGAATGAGCCTAATACTTCAGCAGAGACAGAGAAAACCTATGAAATCTAGCCAAGACCTTTATAAACATTCCTCTTAAATGATCTTGAAAACAAGGACAGGAGAAATGTTGTCACCCCAAAGCCTTCTCATTTCTGGGCTGAACAATCCCAAGTCTCTTAGCCTTCCACCATAGGAAGGCCTCATGGGAATCTGAAGAGGTTTGACAAGGCCAGGTACGAGGTCCTGCACCTGGGTCAGGGCAACTCCAGTATCAGGAAAGGCTGGGGGACAGAGGAATTGATAACAGTCCTGCAGGACTGCAGGAGAAGGATTTGGGAGTGCTGGTGGATGAAAATCTGGACATGAGCTGGCAACGTGCGCTTGTAGCACAGGAAGTCAGTTGTGTCCTGGGCTGCGTCCAAAGCAGCATGGCCAGCAGGGCCAGGGAGGGGATTCTGCCCCTCTGCTCTGCTCTGGTGAGATCCTACCTGGAGTGCTGCATCCAACTCTGGGGCCCTCAATCAAGAAAGACATGGACCTGTTGGTGCCGGTCCTGAGGAGGGCCACAAATATTAAGAGATGGCTGGAACTCCTCTTGTATGAGAAAAGTCTGAGACAGTTGAGATTGTTCAGCCTGGAGAACAGAAGGGAGGGATATCATATTGTTGCCTGTCAGTATTTGAAGGGGACTTACGAGAAAGATGGGAACAAATTTTTAAAAGGGCCTTTTGCAATAGGACAAGGGGTAACAGTTTTGAACGAGAAGAAGATAGATTTAGATTAGATATATGTAATAACTTTTCTTGAGAGGGTGTTGAAACATTGGAACAGGTGGCCCAGAGAAGTGGTAGATTCCCCATCCCTAGAAACATTTAAGATCAGGTTGGATAGGCCTCTGAGCAACCTGAGGTAGTTGAAGATGTCTTGTTCATTGCAGGGGCATGACTACATAATCTTTAATGGTCCTTTCCAAATAATACTATTCTGTGATTCTATAAACATTCTCAGCAATGAGAATGTAATTCTGAGAATTGCATTGAATTCTCAGCAATGAGAATGCAATTGCTGTTCCATAGATTTCTGATGTGCTGATAAATTCTAAGGTAAACCAGGAAGGCAAAGTTTCATCATGATTTTCTGAGAATGGGAATTCATACCACCTTTTCCAGCCCTACCAAGGAGCTTCATTTTACCACAGACCATAAAACTGGAAGGCAGGAGGGAGACCACTCTACAAGTTATCTCCATCTGCTTCCCAGCCAGTCTCTCAAGCTGCAAGCCAAAATTAGCATGTCACCTCCCAGCAAGTCATAGAAGTATTACTAATTAAAATATTATCAACATGTCAGATTTGATTTTAATCAAGTAATTACTAGTGCTGTGCACTACAGTAGATCTGAAAAACACTGGAAAGTGCATTTTAATCCCTTTTCTTCACTTGTTTAATACACAGTATAAAATTGTTCCACAGTAGATAGAGCTCTGTCAACTAATTCAATTTTGTTTCCACTGTGTGAAGGCCTCAATAAGCACTATACCTATTAGCTTAAGAAAGAAGGTAATGAGCTAGGAAGTACATGGAACAAAGAGCCTAAACCATTTCCATCTTACTACTTGATTTTTGACAGATTCATTAAAAATTACCTATTACTTTGAATGTACCTCCTCTCTGGATGCCATCCATAGATATAACAAATTTTAGATAAAAATCTCAACTTATTAAATAATGAAAATCCTGCAAGTCTTACTGCCCTAAGTGGCTTCTTTTATCATTCAACTGCTTTAAAATACAAAGAATAAACCAAAATGTTTTATGAGAAATGTAAGAATGTAAACATTATCTATACTGTGTTAGGTACATAATCTTTTCTGCTAGGTAGTCTAGATGGGTTGATTCCAGTGGTAAAATTTCTCACCGATAATTTCAGCTAATTAAAATTCATGCATCCAGTTTTAGTAACCTGGATGCCTAAGATCTGGCTAATGAACTGAGGCTTGAGGTGGGCTCATCACCAGGTTTTAGATCTAAATTTAGTATTCAAATGTAATTGGCTAGGCATGAGTCCAATGACGTGATTCAGTTTCTAGAACACAGACATATAGTATTGGGGGGAATGCTCTTGAGAAGACATCTGTAAGATGATAATTCTGACAACAGAAATATAAAATTTATACTTTCCTGGAGTAGTACCTGGAAAATAAATGAGATATAGAAGAACTTGTCAAATAAAACTAAATACTCTTTCTTATAAACTGAAAATTACCTTCTACTGCAGCAGTAACTTAGACACTTTGACGTGGGCTTTACCCACTGTGGTGGTTTTGTTCACATTTCTTACCTTCTGTGAGATTAGAATTAGGAGGAATGCAAAGCAGGCTCCAAACTTTAGGAATACAAAGAAGTTTATTACTAACAGAATTAAAAGTAAAAAGAAATAATAAGAAATGAAAACAAAACCCCCTTTTCCTCCAGCACCTCTCCTTCTTTATCCAACATGCACAAAGGATAACAAACTATGATTTTGGTCAGGATTATAGTTCTTAAAAGTCGCTCCACTGTTTAAGGAAAAAAAGTTTTCTTTTGCTTCATGTGGTTTCCAAACTGCTCAAAGGGCAACAGACTCGCCCAGAAATTCTGCTGCCGCAAAAAAGCATCTGTCCCATGAATTTTGCAGTCTTCCCACAACTGCCAGCATGGGCCACACATGGGGTGCATCTTTTTTAGGGATAGGCAAATTCCAGCCTGAAAAGCAACAGCTCTCTTCTTCACAAAATCTCTAGAAGTCTCTTACAGCTCCGAGGTGACCTGGCATGGTCATGTTTCTTTTTCCGCAGGCTGCACACAAAATGCTCATCCCCCCATGTCTTTAAGTGGATTAAAGAAGAAAGAATAGTTTGTGATATTACAGTTTTTACCACGGCCTGCAAAAAGTATTTTTAAGCTTTGCACTGGGCGCGACTCCGCCCTCTTTTCCCGTCGCCATCTTCAGCTCCATCTCTCATAACTTACTTTCTCTTTCCTTCTGACCTTGAAGTCACCATGATTTTCTTCAGGCTTCATGTTGGAGAAAAAGCCTCTTTCCCTTTATGCTGCTGGCTCCTCAGCTCGACTCTAGCTACATTGGTTGCAGAAAGCTCTATGGGCTCCCGCTGTGTCTGCGCGGGGCCACATGGGGGTGGGGGAAGTTCTCCAGTCCTTAGAAGCCACGCCGGGTGGAATCGGCTGTGCAGCAGCTTAATGGTTGTTTTTTAGCTGCCTGCGGCTCTGAGGGGTTCTCCTGCAGCTGCCCAGGGGCCGTGCCCCAGCGCCGGGGGAGGGGAGGCCCGGGATCGCTCCAAGAGATGGAGCCTGGGGCCCATTTGCCCCCACTTCCCCGTGGGAGGCTCAAACACCAAAGGGAAGTTCTCGCGTCTCCACGCGGTTTAACTATGTAAAATTCGGGAAGCATTATTGGTCTAAACTACTGTCCATCAACTCAGGTTCAAACCACCACACCCATTAAACTTGTGGTCAGTGACACTGAGGTATTTGAGTCAGCACTTCCTCCTGTCTGACTGGTGTGACCCTGGAACTGTTAGAGGCCTTAGTCCTGCCAGAACAATGATAGGCAGCTTCATCCCTTTCTTAGTTCACATGTACATACTTGCACTTAAATACCTAGATAATAGCATTTAAGAAGCCTTAGGTGGATTGAGATGTCTCCATGAATGTAGTATACGTTACACTGTTTGTAAGTAGCTGAAATGGTAGCTAAAGAACATCTGGGGGTCACACTTAAAGTCATCTAGAGCAGTTTGCTCTGTTTAGGATGCTGAACCGATTTCCAAGTACAGAATACAACTGCTGTATTAGGCATCTAATTTTACATGCAAACTTGCCTCTCTACAAGCTGGAGTCTATCTCAGTATTTAATAACTCTAACCACATTGCCCATAAAAATCTCCAGTTTTCAGTCCCTTATTTCTGTAGTTTCTATATTTTCTAGATAAACTGAGGCATTTCTTTTTTTTTCCCATGCAAGTCCTCTATGATTATAAGAGCAATTTCTCTACACCTCCTTAGGTACCTCTTTGCTTACTCAGATTTTACATTAGTGTAAGCAAATTGGCTTCAGTTTTATTATACTATCTCTGAAAGTAGAACAATATAATTTCCTTTGGATACAAACCTAGTTCTTAGCAGTAGTCCCCTGTGGAAATCCTGTTTTTGGATGAAGTCATTATGCTGCAGATAAACTCGTATGCGTATAAAGTGGCTTTTCTCCCTGGTCTATTTAGCACCCAAAACAGGATGTCAGTTTTTGTATATCCTATTCTGCCCTGAACAGATGCGACCAACATGATACATGAATGAAAATACGTATTTGCAGAAATCTGTAATTAAACTAGACTTCAGTGCTTGATGAGCAGACCATTTAAAGGAATAGATTAAAAGATTAAAGTATCACTGTGAGACAAGGTGAAAGGATCAAAGTACAGTTTTCTGTGGCCATGTTGATAATAGATGAAACTTAAATTAGCAATATACACAGTAAGACAAAAGGGAATGAAACTAAGTGAATTTCAAAATAATTAAATTTAAATATATGCACTTTATAAGTTTTATGGTGTTGTCCAATCATTTATTTTAATAGTTGGTTTTCAAACTAAAATTCACATAGATCAATCTTCCAAAATTACTGAGCTAAAGAACTACTATGTTCACTAGTACCCTTTAAGAGTTAAATATGTGTTTTCTGATCCCTTCTTGATTCTTCATGCTGGAGATACTCAGGCATCTTCTGAATAAACTTTCATAGAAAACATTTAAAATCTGCTGAAGAAAAATAATGGATTTATTTTAAATTTATCTGTCTATAAATGGGAACAAAACCACACCCCTGTATTAAATTCATTCATGAAATATGTTCCTGAGGTCTTCAGGTTAATGAGTATTAATGAACAGAAAATCTTTACAGTGGGGGTGATGAGGCACTGGAACAGGTTGCCCCAACAAACTTAGAGTGCTCCATCCCTCGAAGTGTTCAAGGCCGGGTTGGATGGGACTTTGAACAACCTGGCCTAGTGGAAAGTGTCCCTGTGGCAAATGGCAAGTTGATTTAAAATAGATGATTAAGATCTCTTCCAACCCAAAGCATTTTATAACTCTGTAATTCTATGACATGTACAGAATCAATGCTCTAACCACTGAGGTACTGAGTGATCTGGGTTGAACTGTAATTCAACCCAGAAATCATTCAAGCTGGTTTTTTTTTTTAATTAAGTCCTAAAAAAGTGGTGCATTCCCATTACAAAAAAGTAATTGAGAAACCTAAACTAATTTCTCTTTCACTGAACTAATGTTAGAACATCTGTGACTGAAGCTAGCCCCATATTGCTATCTTGAATCATACAGAAAATAAATCCTGAGTAACAATGGGAGGTTCTGCACTGGGATTAAGAAGTGGGAACTGTGAGCCAGATGAAGTAACAGCTTGACTAGAAATGAGTCTTTTGATGTAACCTAACCATTCTTTATTGACTAATGTAGCTAGAAGAAACCTTAGAAGAAAGTCAATATTTGTAAAAGAACAAAGCTGAAGATCATAACATACCTGTGACTGAATTTAAGGAAAAAGTCAAGAAGCTGGAAAGGTTTTCATGTAATGTTTTTGAGAACTAAGGAAAATTATGACCTTTTGCCTTGGATTTGAAGGTGAGTGTTTGCAAGTGAAGCAGCTACTATCCTGTTATGATTAGCTGATGTCTTTTACACAGATTTTTTAAACAAATGTTAAAAAGTGCTGCCTCAGACATGTCAGTGACACATTTTAATGCCTTCAGGGAAATAATAGATAGAAAACTAGCACTAAACTTACAGTGTATTTCCCAGTACCCTTTAACAAATTAGCAAAATGAACCTTAAAATAACATTTACAAAATCACATTTTGACCCACACTTTTTGCTTTTCTTCATCCAGTGAAACTATTTTGAAAGACAAGGTTATTTTCTTTACTTCCATTTTTTTCATACTGTTCATACTTCATTTGTAGTATGTTTACTGTCTTTCACTTCCAGTACCCTTGGAAATATATCCATAATGTCTCGTGGAAATAGATTCAAGTGTGTTCTGCCTGTCCAAACTGGCTCAACATGGCATAGCTTTGATTCAAAGCCTCCTATGCTGCCAGCATAATGATACACTTGAGAAACTGGGCTAATTATCTCAATCACACTGACATCCAGTGTAGCAACACACTTTTTGGACTGAAGCTGGATTGCACTGTGTTGTTTTGGAACATGAGCACTTCTGTTTAGGACGGTCTGCAAAAGTATGTATGTATGCATGCATACAGGCATAACAAAATAAAGATATCACTCTCCAGTGTCCTTTTATCTTTGAAGGGAGAGTGACAGAAACTGACCACATCTTTCCAGAAAATAACCATAGCATCTTTTATGTCTTTCATGCACTACTTTCATTAGTATTCCCAGAATGTCTTTTGTCTTTTTTACAACACAGCAGAATTTTCTGTGTCTTGAAAGGTTTGAGGAACTTCCAGGTTACTTTCTGAAACTTTACTCTATAAATGTTTGTGTAACTAATTTTCAAGTAAAATTCTTTTACTTTTTTTAATGTTTCTTAAATGTTCCCGAAGTCCATTACCTTACGTTTCTCACTCTCCTTAATCTAAGTGAATGGAATAATTCATTCATATCTAATCTTCTGCAGTCTGGATGCCTCATCTCTCATGTGTAACTATTTGGCTTTAAGAAGCAATATCACCTCTCTTAGGCACCTTTTGACATGTATAGGCCTACATGTATACCTATACCCTTGGTCCTTGGGGCATTTTACTGCTAAAGTATAGCGTGAAAGTCAATATTGTAAAGAAATTTCTTCTCTTTTTTTTTCCCCAAGCAAATGCTTTTAAATGTATACATTAATATTATGGACCAGAGATTAAATTTATTCACTTAAAAAAAATTCTGACAGTAGTCTGGCCGTGCAAAGTGTTTAAAATTTTTCTTTTCTTCATTAAGAAAATTATAACTCAGTGAACGACACTGGAAATAAAACAGACCCTTTGAGATATGACAGTGAATAATCTTCCAGTTTGGGAGCATATTACTAATAACTATTCGAAGGATGTTTTTTCCAAGCAATTATGCATTTCTCCTGCATGGATTTTCTCTTCATCATATATCTTTTAATTTAGGTGTCAAACTAAGTGAGAAATTAATATTCTAGTTTGACAGATATCATAATCAACAATTTTGAACAGATGCTTTTGTTACAAGCTCCTCAATAGAGAAACAAGAGTTTAGTTCTTAGTGAAATTATATCTCTCTAGTACTTGGCATTTATTTGGGGCCCCTGCAGCTACAGCAACTGTGCCTTTTTCAAAAAAATTGGTTCCGTTCAAGCAGAAATTATTTTTCCTGTCTCTTTTGAGTGGGATTAAAATATTGGCACTTCAGATCATTGGAATTGTATTCCATGCAAAATATTTTAGAATTTAAAAAATACTTCTGTTCAATATTTAAAACAAAAAATGGTATCTTAATGGAAGTTTAAAAACATAATTTTCTGCTTCTGAAATGAAAAAACGTCATCAAAAATTTCTTTTTTACAGTGCATATACATTGGGGAGAGGGAGAGATATGTTAGTTAATTTCAACTCTAATGAATGGTTTTCAAACACCATATTAATTATAATTGCCATTAACTGAGAAAAGCCTAATTCCGAAAATTACAATAGAATGAGTGAATGCATCAACGGGTTTAATAAAACGAATGTAGATAACACTGGCTGGCTATCAAAGAGAAGAGACATTATTATTTTGATAGCATTTATGAATAAACTACCAGCATTTCAGACATAAACAAACACTTCTAAAATTCTTGAAGGTATATTTCCGCAGACCCTGTGAATTTGCATGCACGTAGCCCAGTTATTTGCTCTTTAATACATGCTTTCCCTGCTTTAGCTTGGGAGTTAACATCAATCTTACTACATTTCTATTGCGATCAGCTATAGTCCTCAGAAAAGTTACAAATTCAGCACTTAAGAACTTTCCACAGCAGTGAAGGTCTTATGTTTCTCTGGTTTCTGCATGTTAGTCTGTCAGATTGTGTATGTAGATACATTGCGATATTTCTTACCTGCTCAGAAAAAAACCTTCATTCGTGTTTGGCCAAATTTATTCATTTATTTATTTAGGTCATAACGGAGAACCTTTAGTCCCTGCTGTGTTTTATTCTTTTACATATACAAATTCTTATCTTTTCTTTATGTGAAGCTCATATTCTCTCTTTTTAAAAGATATTCATAACTGCCCTCAGTTGCTTTACTTTCTAGACATCTTATGTCAGAATGTTATTTTGTATGTGTTTGTGTGTGTGTGCGTAGTAGTCTGCTGAATCAATATTTAGCAACTTCTGTTATGTATTGAGCCTTTTCACCAAAACTGTTTCCTAGACAGTAATTTCATTACATTATTGTAATCATTTTTATTTGTGACCAACTAACAAAAACATCAACGCTTTTCATGAAGTTAATATACAACACGTTTACTACTGTAATTTCTGGCTACATGCAGTTCATATAGAATTATAACATCATTTCTTTCTGACAGAGAAGAGGGATAAATTTCCTACATCATTGCCTTTCAACTTCACCTAGAACTTTCAGTGTCTTTGATATTTGTTTGTTTGGCATTTCAATACCAAGATTTGCGGTAACAGCCCCCTCAAGACCCAGGTGTATACTAATGCACAATTTTATCTGATATTCTAAAACTTCAGATCCTTCCTGAGTGTTACCCATATTGTTGTCAGTCTACCCATATTGCTGTCATTCTAGTAACATTTGAAATATGTGGGGGATTCCTTAGCCCTTTCTTTCCCCTATTGAAGTTCTTGGCTCTCAGTAATCTGTTGCTCCCCCACATTTCAATGATGTTATGAAATTTTAATTTTTGGTTTGTTTTTAAACTGTTTTTTTTTGCTTGTTTGGTTTGATTTTAAACTGTTTTAAAATATTTACATTTTAAAATATTGGCTCTTTAGAATTACTCCTGTGGTATCATTTTTTTCTTCGCCAGAAGTTGGCCAATAAAGAAACCATTCTTTCTGAAATAACAGTGTATAATAAAAATCAAGCTCCATGCTTATCATTTTCTGAATCTGCTAGTAATTTCCTGTTTTCTGGTGTTAGCATGTGGATTTTATTCAATACCATATTATAGTGGTCCAATACTAATAACAAAAAAACATCATTCTATGTCTCATTTTATAGATTTAAAAAAGAAAAAATTACCTTACTAAATTATTTTAAAAACTCCAGCCATAAGCTATCAACAAAATGATCAATAAGACTGCAAATTAACCACAGACAATTTCAACACTAAGTTTGCATTTTGCTTTTTGTGATGCAAAATTATAAAGCAGTATTTATGGGGACAAAACAAAAAAATAAGAAAGAAAAAGAGAAATATCATAGAACAGTAGAACTACTGGAAGAATTATTGATTTAGTGTTTTGCAATAAGTATTGTGTGCCAAATAGCAAAATTGCAAATTAAATTGTAAAATATTGTACTGGGTCTGGCTATGATAGAGTTAATTTTCTTCATAACATCTCATATGTTGCTGTGTTTTAGATTTTTTATCCAAAAGAATACTGATAACACACTAACGTTCTAGTTTTTGCTGAGGAGTGGGTACAGCATCAACACCTACTTTTTCCTCACCCTGTCCTGCCAGTGAACAGATTAAGAGGTGCAGAATAGCCAGGGAATGGGCATAACTATGCAGATGACTCGAACAAATCAAAAAGATATTCTGGACCATGTAACATCCAGGTGGGAATGACCAGGTACCTCTCCTGAGCGGGGAGAGGGGCAAGTTTGACCCTGTCTCTTGCAACAGGCTGGATCTGTTGCATCTCTTTGTATCATGTGCAGTGCTCTGGTGCAAGGCCTCAGGAATCAGTGTGGGGGTATTTTTGGGGTCTTTGATGGATTATGACACCTCCTTAGCTGCTCCTCATGTGAATGCCCCGTGGATGTAGCCTTCCTGGGGGGGAGAGTTTACAACCTAGCCAATTTGTGCAAGGGAGGATGGGTGTTCACTCCCTCTGACCAGAGGTTATGCCACACCCCCAAAACTCTCCTCCTCCCCCCTTGGTTGGGGGGAAATCTGTGCAAACCTGGCCTTAGCAGATGAGCCTGTGGGCTTATGGCCTCCCTCCAAACCAAGCCAGGGATGATTTTCAGGACAGCTGCTGGGTTTGATTTTCTTGTGGATACATTCTTCTCCCTCAGCCTTGTTTATTTCTCCCTACACTGAGGTAAATGGGCAATAGTGTCACCTTAGGCAGCTTAACTCGCAGTCTGTAGTTCCAGTTCAGGAGGCATCCTCAGGTGAGCTTAGGTGGTTGCAGCTTCTTTATGCAGTTTTGCCATAATGGGCAAAAAGTCCTTTATGACAATGTTTAAGCCATTGACCATAACATTTTAGTCTCTCACATCTTTAAAGATCATGCAGTTGCCACTCCCCTGCCAGGGACACTTTTGCTACATCAGGTTGCTGAAAGCTCTGTCCAACTTGATCTTGAACTCATTCAATGATGGGGCATCCACAGCTTCTCTGAGAACCTTGTTCCAGTGTTTCATCACTCTCAATGTAAAAAGTTTCTTCCTTATCCAATCTAAATCTACAGCCTCTCAGTTGAAAACCATTGTCCCTTGTCCTGTCACTACAGATCCTGGCAAAAAGTCTATTTTCATCTTTCCTGTAAGTCTACTTTATATATTCAAGCATCACAATCAGGTCTCCCCAGAACTTTCTCTTCTGTAGGTTGAACAGCCCCAACTCTCTCAGCTTTTTCTCATAGGAAAGGTTCTCCATTTGTCTAAAAATTTTTGTGGCCCCCCTCTAGACTTGCTCTAACAGGTCTATGTCCTTTTGCTCCAGACCTGAATGCAGGGCTTTGGACCTGAATGCAGTACTCCAGGTGGGGGTCTTACAAAGCAGAGCAGAAGGAGAATATAAGCTTCTTTGACCTGCTGGCCATGCTTTTTATGCAGCCCAGAATTCATCTGGCTTTCTGGGCTGTGAGTACACATTGCTGGTCTTCATGAATTTTATATGGGCTGCCTCCTCAAGTCTGTCAAGGTCCCTCAGGAAGGCATCCTGTCCCTCAAGCAAATCAGCTGTGCCACTCGGATATCCTCTG
The DNA here is from genome assembly GCA_013399875.1 of Gymnorhina tibicen. Lineage (NCBI taxonomy): Eukaryota > Metazoa > Chordata > Aves > Passeriformes > Artamidae > Gymnorhina > Gymnorhina tibicen. The sequence goes on along the minus strand of VXAZ01010280.1, from coordinate 416,996 downwards.
CAAACTTGCTGAGGATGCACTCAATCCCACTCCCTATGTCATCAACAAAGATATTGAACAATACTGATTGCAATACAGAGCTTTGAAGACACCACTTCTACTATTCTCCTTTTGGACCCTGAGTCACTGACTCCAACTCATTGGATATGGCTGCCCAGCCAATTTTTCATCCATCAAATATTCCACTCATCAAATCCACATCTGTTTATTATATAGACAAGGATATTGTGTGATGATGTGTAAGCTATTCTCTTCCACCTCAGTTATGTTGGGGTGTGATAGATATCTAAATCCCACTATAGTCAGTGAAGATTTTGTCCGCACAACCAGTGAAGCTTGGGCAAATTTTCAGATGACCAAACACACAGGAATACTTTTAGGGTAAGCTGAATAGATTCCTAGATTTCATTAACTACAGTGGAACTTTGAACACCCAGCTTGCAGACAAACACCCAGCTTCAGAAACCAAATTGCATATATGTTTAATCTAGTGCTGAAGTGTATTTCTGACACTTAGGTAGTATGTCTAATGAAGTTTATTTTACTTACATAATGCTTTCTGTTAATCCTAATGATATTTTCTCCCTAAAGCGTTTCTGCAGATTTAAAATTCATGTAACTAATGTAAAACATGTAGAAAAAACCTCACTTAATCACTTAAATTGACTATATAACTTTGCTGAGTTAACCATTGCTTAAATTGTTACATTATTTTTTTCAAGATCTCTACTTTGCTTTAAACATTTTAGGTGAACATCTTTACAGAAGTTTTTGGTATTAAAACTTAAAAGATTTAAATTTTATGTATCCCTATTTGGGGATGGGGGATTTACATTACTAACACACATGGCTAAAAATGTCTTTGAGCCAAGTATTTCACTTTTTTATGACAGAGCAGCAGATATTCCTCCTCCCCACCAAAATCAACCAGTTTCTGAGGTAAACCATTAAGGGACTGAAAAAATCTTTACATAATGTCTTACTTCTTCTGTCTTATATAAAGACAGATCCCTCCTCCCTTATTCTCTCTTCTCTCTCTAACTGTCCTCTCTTCTCTTTCTCTTTTCCTTTCTTTCATCCAAAAGACAGAAATCTCACTTGCATTGAGTACTTGTATATTTTAAGGAAATCAGTCAAGATCTGGGAACGAACTACACTTGTCTGTTGCATTCTACATCTATGATGAGTTGAAATGTGCCAGCTGTACAGCTTGTCCACAGCTGTTGTCTCTCAAATCTTTTTATAATACCCATTTTCTCTCCAACATTTACAAAGTCTATAACTGCAGTGAGAGTTGATCAAAATTATTCTAGCATGGAACACTACCAGTGTAATAGCTCTTTGTTTTAAGCTATGCATAAGGGAGTCTATGCCAGAAATAATTCTTCACATAATGCTTAAGACAGCACAGATGTCTGTGTTTGATCTAAGAAGGCATAATTAAGGAGAAAATGCTGACAAAAGTAGAGTATACGTACCACCAAGTAAATCAGAGGGGGAAAAGCTGTGCAGAGAAAGCTGAAATGCTAGTATTTGGGGAGGTTAATGTGTAGTTTGACTGTAAACTGAAAGACCAATACAGAGGATGGAAAACAAACAAACAAATGAAACCATACATTAACTAAAAATATCCCACCATCACCAAAAAACCCCATTTGAATACCATTTGCTGATCGAAACTGAAACTTCTTCAGATAATATTTGGTGTGTGAATACTTGTACTACCAGTTCACAATAAACTGGGAGAAGAAAGAAGAAAGAAAGAAGGCAGGTTAAATACAAACTGGTGTATGTTTACATGCATGTTATACATGTATCAGAGTTTAAACTTCAGTGCTGAAACCATAACACCATGAAATTTTGGACACATGGAGAAAACAATATACTCTCTCACCTGTACAAAGAGCATCTGTTTCCTTGCTTACTTAAATCTTTTTCATATCCCATGAGACCTATTGCAGAGTCACAGCTGATTTGGCAGTTGCTGAATAGTTGACTTCCGTGCCAAAAATGTATGTAGTCTGACACGCTCCTGAAGTCCAGGGGGAACCAGACAGCTTGCCTTTGTCTATTATGATAAGTAAATAAAAAATAAAATAAACTATGGACATGTCCCTGACTTTGAGGTCTAAGGTTGTACATATTCACTTTAATTCCCCTTATTTTGGGTAAGCCTCAGTAGCACATTTATACTAGAGATGCAGTTGGATTGGCTCAAAACCAAACTGGGAAGTATAGACATAGGAAATATGTAGTGTTCAAACAGTGTTCAAACTTTTCCTTTGTCTATCTTTTCTTCAGAAGTATGGATATATACCCTGTGAGACTTCTCTTGCTTCACTGAAAACAAATCAGCTGTTGGGACGAATGGGTTAAAAGCAGAACACTGTCGAGGAGGATTGTAAATCACTCAAAGGACCTTGCATCATGAAATAACCCTTGATAAACCTGTGTGAACAGGAGGCCAATGATCCTCCAGCATAGAAGAAGTTTAACAGTGCTTGGGTCTGCTTGTGTACCACTGCCCAGGCGTTCCTTCAGGGATTCCCCAGTAAGCAAGGAAACAGATATTCTTTGTAAGCAAGGCAGTGGAAATACGTTCAGTCTGTTTTAGCTGTATATTTGTGGTTGTCTTGGCTGCTGGCCTGTGCTGACCCATACATCAACTTTTAGAGATGTTACAACACACAAAAATAGTAGAACCTGTAATAACTTGGTTGGTTACAGGAAATAATGTGAATTTTCTCTATAGACTCATATGTTGGTCTGGGTTGGGAGGGACCTTAAAGATCATCTATTTCCAATCCCTCCTGCCATATATACCAGTATACATATATGGTAATATGCATTTTATAACTCTATATAAACACATACATGTGCAGAGAGACACATGCAATTATATAATATACAACTGTTTTCTTAAAGAGCGGGGGCTGGACAAAGATGATGCAGGCTCTAGTTTTTGTTTTCTGGTGAAATCTTCTTGTGGGAGAGGTGAGGAGTGGGAATTTCTCTCCTGCTGGAAAAAATTAACTAGGACTGCACAGCTAAGGAACCTTTTTGGAAAAGAGGATACAATAGTAAAAAAGAAATATAGGCTGTAGGGATGACATAACATACAGGGTCACTAAGAGGAAATTCAGCTCCTGAATTTCAGACAGCATTCTTTGGCTTTCCAGAGTTACAGGATTCTTTCTTGCAAAGATCTCTGTGTAAGGATTTTTAGCAAGATCAGATGAGATTTATCAGGCTGATTCAAATGAATCTTTATATCCAGCTGGTCCATGGTCCTGCGTGACCAAGCATCTGCAGCATCTACAGTTATTATCTTTAGAGGACCACATAACCTCACTGAACCACCATAACTATTTGTAAACATCTGTTCTCTTTGACCATTTATGAATCTTCAGAAAAAGTTTATGCTCAGTACTTACATGTATTATCAATACAGAGTTTGGTCAGTTCTGCAGCAGAAACTAGGTGGGATAGTTTTTGGGATGGTCAGATCTTCCATGGTAATCATCACATTTAAGTAATTTTTAATCATTAGTTCTGTTATGAGGCTTTTTGGGCACAGTATGAAATATTACATGTGTCAATATAGGCCACTACAATTTCAAAAAATAATTATTAGTCAAAGTTATGAATTATTATAAATATTTATCATAATTAAATTTTAAAATTATATTATTCTTTTGTGTACAGAGAATTGCAATATTTTATATATGGTTTACAATAAAAATTTTAAAATTCGTACACTCTTCAGGAAAAAGGAAGAAAAAAATAAGCGTACAAGCAACTCTGACAATTTAACTCTATTCATTTGAAAATCAAAGATATAGTCCACTGATGAGTTTGGTTTAGCTTTTTAATGACATGAAGGAATAAGTCAGAGAAAAAAGTATTTTTTCATGATGAATGAAGAAGTATTTGATCTATGCATGGCAGATCAACGGTCCATGTGTATCTGATAAAATCCTCAGTGCAAAAATCAAAACTAATCAGACAGTAATAAGATACCAGATTTATAATGGTTAGTCTTCTGAACATTCTGGTTGTGCACTGATTTTATCAAACAAGTTGAGGTCAACTTCCCTGCTTCCAGTGGAATGTTGGAACTCCATTACTGAACAGGTGAGACAGTTTAGATGTTTTATGTGTTTCATCAAGTGGACATGTATAATCAAGGGAAGAAAAAAATATTTAGCTGTGACATGAGGTCCATTTATATAAATTGAGATAAAAAGTGATGGAACTTTGTCTTGTTCACCTCCATAGCTTCACTGCCTTGGATTTCACATCAACATAGTAACTCAGGGAATAAAGCTAATTACCTAGCTGAATTATAAAATGCCTTTTGATAGATTTATCCTGGGAGCCTTGGTGCATGACAAGCTTGACTATGAGCTAGCAGTGTGCCCTTGTGGCCAGAAGGGTCAGTGGTATCCTGGGGTTCATTGGGAAGAATGTGGCCAGCAGGTCAGAGGGAGCAATCCTGCCCTTCTGCTCAGCCCTGATGAGACCACATCTGGAGTGCTGCGTTCAGTTCTCAGCTCCATAGTTCAAGAAAGACAAGGAGCTACTGGAGACAGTCAGCGGAGGGCACAACGATGATGAGGGGTCTGGAGCACCTCTCTTATGAAGAGAAACTGAGGGAGCTGGGTCTGTTTAGTCTAGAGAAGAGAAGACTGAGAGAAGACATAAATACCTAAAAGGAAGTGTCACGAGGATGATGCCACACTCTTTTCAGCACAGCAACAGGACTAGGAGTAATGGCCGTAACCTAAAACACAAGGAGTTCTGCCTCAACATCTCTATAAAACTGCATCGTCAAAATATTTTTACTCCAAGGTATAAGTAATGTATAACATTAGATTTATTTCAGAGTTGTTCTGCATCTTTCCATTCACATGATGCTTGACAGAACTTGCCAGCTTTGGGAAAATAGCTATTATGATTAAAATAAAGTTACTATATATTGACATGTAGAAAAATTATTACTTTGATCTTCTATACATTAAAAGATGATGGAGACAAAAATGTGTGTTCAAGCAAGACATGTATAGATCAACAATGCTTAGCTGATGATGAACTACCAATGAGTGTTTCATATTTGAGGGATAACAAATTGCTTAGAACAAAAACTGGCAAAAGGAAATATTTCAATTTGATCCTGTAACTTTCGATCATAGTGATTACAGCATTTGCTTACAATAGTCTTACAATAGTCTTAAAATACTTATGTCTTATTTATTTCAATGAGAAAATCCTATGCATTCAGATTTTGTTATGGAATTTAGATACCTTCATATGATCTCCAAGCTTTAAAACATCATTACCTAAAATGGAATTTATCCTTTAGTCTTTCCTAGCTCATAAAATGTCTGTTTCTCTGGAAAAAGGAAAAGTTCAGTGAAGTTTATTTAGTTCCATGAAAGAAGAGGAACCTGCCCCATTCAAATCTCCAAAGACTTCTTAAGTAGTATACCAATCCACTTAACCCAAAAGTTTCAGTAATGTTCTAGCTGCTTCAGGATATGATTTAAATGAGTCTTACAGTGATCTGTTTCTTTATCTGAGAATAGTGAAATGATAAAGTCTTTGAATTAGCTGACTTAAAAATACAACAATTAGATTGTTGATTGAGTGCTGAGCTAATTAAGCTTGCCTCCAAGTTACATGTTTCCAGTAAAGAAGAGAAATAGGAACAACACGTGCTCAGTCTACAGTCACTTATCCAGGATTTTGCCTGTAATGTCTGGCCAGCCATGGTGTCTTCTGCATGCTTAGGTCCTCTCAAACTATGAAGAACCATTCTTTGGATATACTGCATTCTTTATTTATAAGACAACTATTTGTGCTGTTCTACAAGTCACAAAATTTCAAGGAGCTGTGGGTCTGTATAAAACTCTTATCTTCAAGTCTGTTTGGAATTAGTAAAAAACATCATTGGAGAAGAGAATGGGGAATAGAAAAGGGAAAGGCAAGTTTTATGAAAGCTAGCTTTAATGGAACAAAGAAACGAATGAAATTATGCATTCTTATGACTTGTAAATTGATAAGAACATAGTTGATTATTAGGTGTTGTAGAGAAATAATATTTCTTCTAATTAGCTCTTTTTGGTAAACAAACTTAAAAAGACCAAAAAATTTAAAGCTTCTTCCTATCATTATAATTATGAAATGAGTAAATAAGCAATAGATGAGCTTTTGAATTTTAACCTTAAAACTTGGCACTCTGTGAACACTGGAACTAAAACTAGGCTTTATATAAATTTCAGTTATATACTTCCTGCAGTATTCATCAACTAACTTGGTTTGTCTCGGCCGGTTGAGAGACCCTTGTGAAACTTAGCAGAAATTGCACAGGTTCAGAAGTTATTCACGGGAGGAGGAGGGGAGGTGTAGAACCCTAGTATGTGGCTACAAGCACCCACACAAAGGTTAGCTCATTTCTAATTCTCATTTAATTGAATAAATAAGTGAAACCAAAAAAAAAAATCAAAATTTAAAAAATCCTCCACAACCCACAAACAGATTACAGTGATTTATCTGTACTTACTATCTTAGAACACCATGCAAAGGTACTAAGCTATCCTGCTGCAGATCGTGTGCTATAACATCAACTATTTCAAAGAGGTAAAGCCAGAATGAAGAAAAACAATTTCCTTTTCCTAACTGAATTATTGATCAATTAGTTCTATTCCTACCCATTTAATCTTGTCAGAGGTGAAAAAAAAACAGAGATCTGTCTAGTAGTACACAGAAGAAAGAGGAGGCATCTACGGCTTTGTGCTTTTGTACAGATACATGCTCTGTATTAAGTACGTGCCTGGAGTTCTTCTTCAGCCCCAAGACAGTTTGAATTAATTCACAAATGGAAAGTTGACGGAGTGTACAGGTGGAGAGGATTAGCTGAGTGAACTGAACTTCCACTCTTCATGCAGCAGTTAGTAATGGAGTCTGTTAGAACCGATGAGGAATGTTTCAGTAAGCATCTATGTGCTGAAATATGCATAATATTGATCACAGTGATCACGTCAGCTGAATTTTCTCGGATCTAGGGTGAAAGAGGTTATGAAAAAGAAAGGTTACCATTGAATTATCAACTGTTAGGGTACTCACTAGACAGGAGCTCTTCTGTTCAAGTCTCAGACTGATAATTTAGGACTGAGTTTGAGCTTGAAATAATAAATAGCTAAGCCTGTGCTACTCAGCAAATATTTCCTTCATAACCAATAAAAATAAATTTCCAATTAGAGAAGTGCTTTATGTTAATTTGAAACAGATACCTAAAAACTTTAGATGAATCATAGCCTGGAAATGTGTTTCCATTAACCATGGACTTTGAGAGACCTATTAAAAAAAAATTAGGATGTTGAATTTATGTTTCTAATAAATTCTTCAATGTGATCTATCTTTTCTTCTGACCAGTCCTTTCCAAATGTGCCTATTTTGAAGCCTGTGTAAGTCCTTACTATCTCATGGTTTGACTACTAAATGGTACTGGTTACTTGACGTGCTTTACAAGCTGAGTTTTGAAGGAACACCCAAGATTAAGCCAGATATTTTAAAGTTCTACTCTTTAGAGAAGAGCTCCAGAGATAATTAGCAAATGTATGTTTATGCAGCTCAATGATTTTTAAATAGCACTGTGATTTTTATTTATTTTTTAATAAGTGTTTAAAAGTGCTTTTAATGCTGTACTTGATTCTTTCAGAAATATTGTATCTAAGGAAAATTCTTATATGTGCTTAGGAAAGCTGTATTTTCAGTAATTGAAGTGAAAATTCACATTGTAGCAGTTCTGCAGTAATTTGTGATGAAGGAATGATATGGCATGAAGGACAAGAAGGCCAGACTATGGAAGGATAAGAGATATATATGTATATAAATCTTCACTCCATATAAGAGAATGAAGTTTGCTGATGAGGTAAGAAATGCTTCAGTATGTTTGTGTGGCAGTCATGGAATAAAAGTGTGCAGGGCCTCATTCTTGTAAACAGAATTGGTGCTGGAGAATGAAATCAGCATCAACCTGATGATGTTGTCCCCGAGGTCTGTCTTGCTGAAAGAGTATATAAATAATTGGCTCATTATAATATCTTTGCAGACTCCTTGAAGAGCCATTTATGGAGGTAGGAGTCTGCCCAAAGCCTTTGTAAAGTTCAAGAAAGACGAGTGCAAGGTCCTCCACATGGGTAAGGGCCACAAAAATGATCAGTGAGTGCTGGAACACCTCTCCTATGAAGAAAGACCAAGGGTTGTTCAGCCTGGAGAAGAGAAGGTGCTGGGGAGACCTTATGGTGGCCTCCTGGTACTTAAAGGGGGCTTATGAGAAAGATAAGGACAGGCTTTTAAATCGGGCCTGTTGAGTTAGGACAGTGGGTAGTGGTTTTAAACTGAAAGGGGTTAGACTTAGGTTGGAAATAAGGAATATTTTTTTTTACAATGAGGATGGTGAAACACTCTAACACCAGGTAGTCCAGAGAAGTTGTGGATGCCCCATCACTGAAAGAGTTCAAGGCCAAGTTGGACAGGGCATTAAGCAACCTGATCTAGTGATGTATGTCACTGCCCATGGCAAGAGGTTTAGACAGAATTAATATTGAAGGTCCCCTCCAACCCAAACCATTCTATGATTGCTCATTAAATCTCTTTAAGCACAATTATGCATTTAATTTGCCTCAAAGAGTAAAATAAAAATTCATCACCAGAACCCAATTAGTCTGGGTATACACTGAAACACTGACATGCTTCAAAATAGGATGTAATTAAGTGTAATCAAAGTTTTTCCCATTCTATACTCAGCTAAAACCTTTTCATACTAGGATTTATATTCCATTTTTCAGTTTGTTATTTCATATAGTATAGTATATTCCATTCTTCTCAACATATTTTGGAGTAAAGTGCTCATGCTCTAATGATGTAAAAGATGTTTTAACTATGTCTGTAATTTTACTTTTTATCCTTCTAATTGGATCAAAATAGAGATAGAAATAAACTAGTAACATTTCTCTGCAGTAATTGTATGGCGACATGTAGAAGGAGAATTTTTATCAGAGATGCTGTGTGCTGACAGTGCAGAACATCTCCAGAAATTAAAGAAAGCATAGTCCTGATCATCTGATAATCCTTGAAAAGAAGCAAATTACTCAAACTTTCATTATAGGAATTTTTTAATGTTTCTGTGCCATTAATACATAGATAACACAAGACAGCCTAAACTTTTGCTCTCTACATAGTCTGTAAGTAATTGATGAAAATCTTTTTTTTTTAATTTAAGCATGAAACAGCCAAGGTTTGGCCAGCATTTCATCTCCTGGAAGACTAACAACCATGCAATATATTTCAATTCCTAGATAAATACTCCTCATCAAAAGAAAATATCCTTTACAATGTATGTCTTTCAAAGGCATATTTCAAAATTAATCGTGATTAAAAAGAGCTAAGGACATGTTGGTTCATTATATTAATATATGAGTTAAAACTTTAAACCGACCTCTAATTATTTAATTTCCCTTGAATTAGTTAAAATTAGTATTTCTGAACTTAATTTTCAAAGGTGCATTCTTTGTTGTTTCATCACCATGTGTAACTTAAAGGTCAAAGTAAATGGAATTCAATCTAGGTTCTGTCACAGACTTAAATTTTCCATTAAGTAAAATGAGCTTGGACTTTAGTCTCTTACCACTAAGCAGGTTCATTGCCCAGAAAATTTAAACAGAAAATTATTTAAAATGAGATTTTCTTATTAAAGTATGAGTTAGTATAATGTGCCCTCATAGAATGTTTTTGATTCAAAATTAATGAAAGACCCCATAGAGGAGAAAAAGAAAAGTCTGGCTCTTGGGCTTAAAATTCATTTAATGTTTGTTTAATGAAATTAGAATTTTACCTTTCTAACAATGTTTCTTCATTTTAAAAATTGTTGTAATGACTGGAATTAATATGATATTAGATTAAAGGAATTAATTTCAGGGAATGAATTCAGTCTTTTGAGTTTAATAAGGTTTTGTATATGTAACAGCTTTTAAGAGAGGTGTTCCCCCATGTATTTTCAGGAGGTGATCATACGAAATACCATGTGATTTTATTTTTGTCTTTTATGGGGCTTTATAATCTGTTCTAGATTCTCTATAATGAAAGGAAATGAAAAAGAAGAGTTGTCTTATTCAAACTAAAATGGTATAAGTCTCAAATCAAGTCTGCTTGATGAATTTCTAGTATAAAAGACATATTTACTTGATTACAAACAGCTGAAATGGCCATATGGTTGGACCATCAGCCAGGGAACAAAGTAATTGTCCCATGGATAACAATAATGTGAACACTCCCTTGAAATATTCAGCATCATTTCCAAGTTTGAGGCATTTTGTCATGTGATAATTTCTCAGTGGATTTTTCCTGGCTTCTACATTATTAGTGAACATCACAGTGTTATTCTGTTCTGTAAAGTTTCTTCTATCACATGTATTCTAATTAAAAAAGCAAGGGTAGTATAAGAAAACATTGTTAGTTTCATACTGATTGTGTCTTAGTCTTATTTTTAGTATTTGTAGGGTTGTTCTTATGCTTCTATGCATTCCATATTCATTGGAAATAAATAATCACCTTGTTGTGGTTTGACCCTGGTTTAAATGCCAAACACATGAAATCCAATTATATGCATACGAGGGATATGGATTTTTTGAGGAGAACGTAAAGGAACTTCTGGGCAAAACAAGGTCCACACTTAAACAGTTGCAATATAAAGAAAAGTTTATTACTAACAGAATGAAAAGTGAAAAAAGAAATGATAAGAAATCAAAGCCAACCTTTAAACACCTTTCTTTCCCAGTGCCTCTTTCTTTACTACAAGCCTCTCACAACTGAAAACAAAACAAAACATGGGATTTTGGTCAGAGTTGCACTTTTTTAAGTGTCTTTTTATGCTTAAGGAAAAGAGGTTCTTCTACTGTACTATAGAATTTTCACAAACCAACAGTCCATCTGGAAAACAATCTGTTGAAGTGAAAAAGGTATCTCTCCCATGAATCTTTCACAGTCTTTCCACACTGCCAAGTCACGGGCCACAGAAAAAAAACCATGGGGTTTTAGTCTTTTAAGGTTGAGTTATCTCAGCCTGAAAGCAAAGGTTCTCTGTTTCGAATCTCTAACAGCTTCTCACAACTTCTGTGTGGCCTCGCGTGGGCCTTTCTTTAAAGTCACAGGCTGCACAAGAATTTTCCATCCCCCCAAGTTTTTTCAAACGGATTAAAGTTTTTTCTACAGCTTTTCAAGAAGTATTTTTAAGCCCCATGCCAAAAGTGTGACCGCCCTCTTTTCCCGCAGTCAGTCAGCGTCCATCCCACTGGTCTCGCCCTTCCCCTCTGTTTCTGACCTCGGGGTCGCCATGTTCAGCTTCGTCCCATGGGATTTTACTTTTCTCTTCCTTCCTCGCTGACTTGAAAGAAAGGGTGTCCTTGCTGGCTGCAGCATGTGGTGTTTCTCTGGTTTGGCACGAGCTGTGCTGGATGCAGGGATGCCCCGCCGGCCCTGCCGGCTCCGTGCGGGGTCTCGGTGGCTTCAGACCATCTCGGCCACGCGGTCTCGGTTACACCCTGCCTGCGGAGCCGGGACAGCTCTCCCCCGGGGGGGAAGGGCCGGCCCTGTGCTGCCACCGCTCTGAGGGGTCAAGGGTGGGGGCTTGGCCGGGGCCCGGGCCCGGGTCCTCCGCTTCTGGCCACCCCTCGGCCCTTGAAGCAAGAACCAAAGAGGAACTTCCCGTGCTTGCCTCCCTTTAAATATGTGATTGCAGAGGTGTTACCAGCCCTCTCATTAGGTTAGCAACTTATCCATCAACCAAGTTTCAAACTACCACACACCTCTACTTAGTATTAAAAGAAATAAAATTTAAAAGAGAAAACTATTCCTGTTATTCTTGGTTAAATAAGAAAGAATAATCATCTTGGACACTTCTGTCAATATATGCAGAAAATATATTTAATGCAGACTTCTATAGGTTTTCTTTTTAAAAAAAGGAAGAAGAACTTTATAATTTGCTTGCTTTTCTATTGCCATGTAGCTGTTTATTGTCTATAGAGAAAAGGATTGTCTATAGAGAAAAGGATTGTTAGAAAATATCTAAACCCCTTTATTTTCTTTTTCCCTCTAGTCTCTGGACAAAATATGGTTCTCTGTAATTGCAGCATAATTGTACTTAAATAGCTTGACATACCTCATATCTAGCTCTCAATTTTAATTAAAGTAATACTTGATGGCAAAAAGAGTGAACTAAAAAATCTTTGGAAGAGAAAAAGAAATCACACTGCTGAGGTCTTCTGCAGGTAAGGTAAAACATGAAAATTTAATCTAAGGAGATTAAAACACAATAAATATATATAAATTTAAAAATGGGCTTCCACTGGGGGAATAAAAGCCCAAAACAACGAAAGAAAGAATACAAAATTTAGATATTAACTTGGAAGAATTAAAAACTTGCAAAAAAACACAGTTCTGGAAGGTGTTGATGGGATAATAGGTAGCAAAATAAACATGAGTTTGATATGCCTTTGCATCACAAAAGAGGCCTGTAGGTTTTGGAATTTATATGCAATTGTATCAAGAAAAGAAATGTCTAAAATATTTATAAGTTCACGGTAAACCATTAGAAATGCTATTATATCTACTAGAAAAATAGAAATATTATTAATAATTTGGAGAAAAATAACAAATATGAAACCCTCATTAACATGATAATCTTCACAGCTGGTAAGGGCAATGCAAAGAATCTTATGAACAATTGAAATTAGCATAAAACCAATACTTGCTTGACATTTGGAGAGGAAAAAAGTGGTGTAACTGTGGATAGGTGTTTTTTTTTTCTTCTGCTTTTCATAGAAGAAGAAAAATTTATAAATACAAATATAGTAGACTTCTAATCAGTTATTTGGCTAAAAAAGATAAAGCAACAAAACAATTTGTCTCTATTTCCTATTAATATACATAGATCAAGAAGGCACTCCAAATTCCAACACTAATACTAGCTTTAAAGAATAATATCTACCAAAGTAGACACTATGTATTTAACATATGACCTTCACCTTCTTGTTTAAGACTGCAGTGGCTGCAGACTTAGCAGGACGTTCTGAATAAAGCTTACAACAGACCATGTGATGTCTGAAGACCATGTAAAACTAGAGATGCAAGCAGGCCCAAACAGAAAAGTATTCATTCTCCACAGTCTTTACTTTCAGGGTCTTCCTAGGTGCTTTCTTTTCTGACTTTGTATGAAAGCTTATTTGCTGCCATTTTACTCAGCCAGTGTGCAGTTATTAAAAGTTACTCTCAGTTTGCAAGAGAGAGCACTGCGACCATAACCTCTCCTTTCAAGGAAGCCTTTTAATTCTCATTCAGATCTCTTCTTTTAACTGAGGTTGGACCTACATCAAGAAAGAATATCGTCATGCCCTTAAACATAACCTCTTCATTTTTCCCGACCGCCCGTAGCATTCTATCCTTGTCCCGGGTGTACGACAAGGTCAAAATCACGGTCCCTCCTACACTATTAGTCACAGATGGCCTCAATGTGGGATTCTTATGGCATTTCTGATCCAGATTAGATAGCCTTTCAAGTTGTGTGACTGAACTACGTATGAAATTTTCCATGAAAAAGATGGTGTCAGGACTTCATGTTCCCTCTGAAATTCTCAGAATCTTAATGTCCTTCCTTAGCTGTGAGTTGTCTGAAATTTCAAGTCATCTTTTTGTGTCAATAAGACTTTGCCTAAGGATTTATTCTGACTTGGCAGTTTTTGTTTGTTTCCCATTTTCTGGAAAGGTTTGAATTTGAACTCAATGATAATTTAAATGAGAAAGGTAAAAGCTAGACTTTTGCCTTGGGATCTTTACCTCTAAATCTAAATAAGTATGTCAGTCTAGTTATATTTTTGTGTTAGTATGCTTTTATTCCCGGCATATTTATTAGCTATGTTGTAGATGACTAAAACGCAAGCCTCTGTTTTGAAGTGCAATTCATAAATATCAAACAAGAAGACTTAGTCTGTAGCTGGATTTGGAATATTGAGAATTCAGATGGGTAGCTGGCTAAATTGATTTTTTTTATTGAAGAAAAGAAAACCAGATGGTTCATCACAGATGAATTAATATTTGAAGGAACTGTATGGCCCTCAGTTATGCATCCAAGGTTCTTCATGTTCAATGCACTCATTCATTCATCTTTTTCCATATTTGTTTTAAAGCATTTTTAGGTTAAAATAAAATAAAATTCTTATTGAATTATCTGTACAGACTAAAATTTAGCATTTTTGAGTGAAGCTACACTTCCGTCTATTTTTCCACTGCACTTCTTGAGCCTAGCAGAGAGCATGATTCAATACATATAACAAAGCTATTAGATTTAGGCTATTCCAAATAAATATGTAGAAACCTAATCAGAAAATAAAGTTCTTTCAAAGGAGATGCTGCTATGATTTCTTTCTTCCCAATCATGAAAATTACTCATACAAACGTATTTATATATCGGAAGTCAGGTTAAGAAGTGGTGGATCAAAAGAGGATATTTGTGTCACTTAAAAAGTCATGAACAAAGCAGTCATATATGTGGTAACTGTGTGATAAAGTTTAGCGTTAAAAGTGAATGACCAGTCTACATCCATTTGTAAACATTAAATTTCAGTGTTGTGTCCATTCATTCTGTTTGGATGAACTACGCCATTTTAAAACTTTAAGCTTTAAAAATACTTATGGGGCTCAGATGAACTGAGAAAAACCAACTTCCCAAATATTTCTGCTCAGCTTTACTTAATGCTAAGAGACAGAATAAAGTTATTTGTAATTGTAAAATAAGAATATATAAAAAGGGTTCCTTAACGTTGCTCGTATCCTGAGAAAATGATTTTACAATAGTGAAATAACAAAATTTTAAAATCTAATGAATTCAAGTAATAGGGCTATGCTGTCCTCGGAGTTTATCATCTATGCAAGACAAAAAACCAAAAATGCTCACTTGAAGCAGATTCTAGAAATGCCTTGTTCATTATCCGTCTCAAAACAGGATTATCATCAAGACAAAGCCAGATCTGTCAGATTCGAAGCATGAAAAATCCATAGACATGGTTTTTAATCCTTCCCCTCTGGACAATATTTTACAGTGATGAACTTTCTGCCAAGGTAAAAGGTTTTTCCTGATGTCTAATCTCTCCCTCAAAACAACTCTGCTGCCCCATCTGAAACTACTGGGAAGCATTTGAAACTTTCCGCTTTCTTTGAAACTCCCCTCCAAATAATTGTTAGATCATCAGGCTCCTCTCTACCAGACTAAACGAACCCAGCTCCCTCAATCTGACCTCCTTCACAGGTCATGCTCTAGTTCTCTCACCATCTTGGTGGTTGTCCACTGAGACCTTCTCAATTGCTCAACATTTTTTTTTGAGGCATTTTTGCCATGGGGCCAAGTAAAATAGAACTGGGCTCAGTATTTCAAATGTAACCTCCCCCAAGCCAAGATGAGATAATAATAACAATGGGATGATAATTTCACTCAGCTTCTTTGTTCTCCTCATAATGTAGCCCACTATGCACTGAATCTGCAATGAAAGCCACACTTTGGGCTTACCTTTAGCTTGGTGTCTGCAGTAATACTGAGGTCCTTTTCAGCTAAACTATTTTTCAGCCATTTTGTTCTCATGCTGTTCTCAGGCAGATGGTCATTCTCTCCAAGGTGCAGAACTTTGCACTTTTCTGTTGTGAAAATGAACATGCAAATTTGTAGTTAATAATGTTGAAAATGTCATATGTGCATCCTTCTGTTACAGGATTATGAAAATATTTCATCGTATCGAATCTTCATCTGTTGTGTGATTTAAATGTGTACATGGCATATATTTTCCTACATATATGTGCATAAGCCTGGAACCCACTGAGCTGATGGAATTATAGGTGAACACTCAGATTCACAGCTAGATCAGTCCTGAAGCAATATTTACATGAGCAAAATGTATGAAACCAATTGACTATTTCTGTGCCCAAAATGTTACAGTCCCATGTTGTGTACAGGAGACAGCTGTAAATTTTAGTCATTCTAGATAATAAAAAACATACCATATTCTATGCTTCATTGTACAGAATAAATACACCCAAATATTCATGGAGATAGGATTACACTGATCGTGTTCAATACCAGTTTGGTGGAATCATTTCATAGCTCTCCAATGTTCACTGTGCCCTTCTGTGTTGCTTGTGCTGCTCTTACTAAGCTGCACTTTCATCATCTCCTATACTACTGAATCTTAGAACTCTTAGAAGTCTCAGTGGTTTCTGTCCTCCACCACGCCTATTTTTTCTTAGCTCCACCTGCAGTCAGTAGTGATGTGGCAGAAGTATCTCAGAGCTCTGGATTCTTTGGTTCTACAGACCAGGTTTAGCACTAAGGCCTTACAAGTAATAAGACAGCAGCAGACTATTACAAACTTTTGATGGTAAATTCCTTCATAATGACTAAATTAAATTGAAATGGATTTTCCCCTTATTTTTTAACCTATATATAAGGAGGCTAATCAAATATTTTACAGTTACAAGCAGATTCAAACTGCCAACATTTCAATGTAGCATATTTGATGAATGTGGAGAGATCCACTCTAACACTAGGTGGGTAAAATATTAACATATGCAATGACAGCCAAATACGTATTTCTGGTGCGAGTTTGAACAGCCTGAAGAAAATATTCTGATTAATTAGTTATGGCAGTTTACTGTGTTTCACTGAGAAGTTATACACTGTAAAATTTCAACTGAATTCAGGAATATTCTTCAGTTGTTTGTCCTATGAACTTCTGAGATTGTTTACAATTTCCCTCTAGCAATACCAAATGGTTTTCTATGGTATTGACCTTTAAGACAAAGAAGTCTAGAAAGAAAACAGCTGATAAGCTGTATGAACTTTAAAGGAACTAATTAGAAAAAATCTTATTGCAGATGTGAAAACACATAGACTCTTCTTACATCATTATGCTTTTATCATTTGTTATGTGAAAGTAGACTAATGTAGTCCTCCTCAGTGTTGCAAGGCTTAAAGGACCTAGCACGTTCTACCTTCAGAGCTAATGTAGACTCTTGGGGGAGGCAGCACTCCTCTTCCTTGACCTTAGACACTCAAATATTCAATGTTAGGTTCATTTTTGGCCACAACTGAACTAGGCTTATTTTACAGGCAATAGATAGATTATAATCTCCCAAGGAAATCAATATGGTTTTAGATCAGAGCTCAAAATTCTATTAATTGCCATACAGAGCTTTTATTTCTCCTGCTGACTCTAAGAGGAGTCTAGGATGATTAGCACAAAAGTAGAACTCAGAACATATTTCTGCTATCCACACCTAAAGTGTATTTGCGTTGGGGTGCTGTAGGGTGTTTGAGATAGTCTTGTGGGCATCTGGAAGAGAACATAAGAACAGTTCATGAGGTTTTTCCTGAAGGGGTGGGCAGATGTGAGGTAGGATACCTAGAAAACTCAGATGTTTAGAGGTGCCTATGTGTGAGCAATTAAATTAAAACCCCTAGATTCTAAGATAGCAGAAGTCATGGCAAACATCCACCATCCAAAGTTTAAGGATATTTTTTCTTAGGTTCTTAAACCAATTTTTAATAAAAATACTTTTACCTTTCATCACACTCCATTAACTGAACCTGGTTTTGGCACTTACAAAGAGTGCTGGCAGTGTGCTAGACCTAAAGGTGCCTTTCAAAGATATTTTGTTGTTTTTATAACATTGTTCCGTTTATTTAAATGAGTATATCCAAAGCCCATAGTGGAATAGCCAGGGCCATCAAAGTCAAACATCAGACACATCCATGCTCTAACATATTGAGACTTACAGAACATTTGTTAAATGACTGGTATTTCAACAGCATTTGGTAAATTGGAACAGGAATTAGATTAAATTCAAAACCAGTAGTAAACAACAAATATGTTATTATATTCAAGACTGTATTCCTTTATATCATGTTTATACATGGCCTGAATAATTTTATTCTGGTTTTATGGCAATTAACCACTGTTAGAAGTATTCAAATTGCTTTACTTGATTTTTTGGTCTGTTTTTTTTTTTATTTTATCTTATTTGTCAAAGCTGTTATCTCTTCATAGACAATAAAAAATATTTCATCAAAATTGTTTTCCGTGGTTTATCTTCTTAATGAACTGTCAGGATACACAGTTTAGCAAAGGATGTAATTGTGTGTGTGTATGGAATAAATTAAAATAGATTCCATATCAGCCACACACTAAGGCTATGAGCATGAGCCTGTATAACATTTTTTTTTTCATTAATATCCTTTACTTCAGTACTCAGAGTTTCTGAGTACCCTGGGATGTTTTCCAGCAGAATACATTAATGCATTATGTTACTCACAGGACAATGGATTGCTTCTGACTTACTTTTGATGTGTGAAGTATTTTCTCGGATAGGAGAAAGATTGCTCATCACAAAGTATAATTAATTTAGCAACATTTCATACTCGGTGTCTCCATCTCCTTATACTTTGCTCTAATGATGCTTAGTTTTACATGTTACTGCTTCTATTCAGTTGCCACAACTTGTGTAAGAGACAGTTATATAAATAATGTTCATAATTAAGTTATTCTGTTTTCTTTGATTTCACCAAAATTTTATCTAGTATTTTAATTAAAACATATATATTAGATTTGTTGCCTTTTCAGTATTTTCTTTAACATGTACTATTTTATTTAGTTAAGTCACTTCACTAACTGATGGATGTCTTATTCTAAACTCAAACTAATTTTCTTCCACTCTGGGCTGCAACATCCAGTTCTCCAATTCAAAACCAGTGTACGGCCAAGTCTTCCAAAATGTCTACACCACAAAGGGGAAACGTTTACAATGCACTTGGATTTACTGCAAGTGTATAACTCTAAGTTTGATGGTTTTCTTGATAAGAAATTTTACAGAAAATGGGAACAGAAAAGTTGCTGACCTGGTTTTATTAAATCATTTTGTGTAGTAAAACACAAGATATCACATTATTTGGGAGAAGGTGAGAATTGGACTAAGAATTATGTGATGCAAGTAGTTTTTGAGATGGAGAGTATGCTTCAGACCCAGGCTATTAGAGGTATTCAAGCAAGATCAGCCCCAAGACTGATTGCGCTTAATAATTTCATAAATTATTTTTTGGGGGGAAAAGTGTATGTGAAGGAAATTTGTGACATAAAGCTGAAGAAAATCTAATGCATCAAAGAAAATCAGATGACTGGCTAGAAAATGTGAATTCACCTTAAAGAACAGGCTAATGAACATGAAGTAAAATTAAATGCTGCAAAATGTGAGGAAGAATAACTGAAGCTTAATAACAAACAAACAACAAAAAAAATCCACTATAACATAAATAGAAAAATCTGCTATATGAGGCCTCTTTGTGGGAAGTGGCTGTCTGTACAACAACATTCAAAAGTACCATAGGCACATTTACATGTTCCCATTTCAAGTCTGACAATAATTTTTCTCAGCAATCATACATTTTACGAAAAAAGACATAAGAAATTATAAGAAAACAGACTGTAAATATGCATCAGGTTTTGTACAGGGTTGCTGAGTTCAGTAGCCCAATGGAGGCAAGGCTGGTGTACCTCCATCTCCCCAGTTTGGTTTTCTCCTGGATTTTTTTCTTCCTTTTTTTTATTTCCCACTACTTCATTCAGAGCAGTTTTCTAGAGAATATACCTTAGCTCTAATTATTCTACTGATCAATATCGCTTTTGCATTTAGGAAGTGGGGATACTCTTCTAGTATCTCAACCTATAAACTAATTCTAAGCATTCCCTTATTTTTTTTTAGGTTTTTCTGGTAATGAAAGCTTCTCCTCATTTTGTGTTGTACTTTATTTTTCATCATATTTCAAATCCCAGATGTCTTTATAAAATTCTAGGACTTAAAAAAAAACAAACCCACACTTCATTATATTTCATCTTAATGAGCATTAGCTTACTCATCTTCATAAATAAAGTACTCTGCATTGCCGGTAAAGCAGTATTTCCACATGAAAGACAGTTTTATTCATTGCACTGAATGTACCTTTCCCTAAAGAATGAAAGGGAAGAAAGATTTCCTAAGGCTCTTTCTTCTCCCTTTTCACTCTTGCCTGTGTTTACTTTAATCATTTAGAAGCTAAGAAACTCAAGATTAATTCCCTTAGAAACTGAGATTAAATGATGGACAAAGCATGCGGGAAAGTTCTAAATAAATTGCATTCAAGTGAACAGACTAGAATGGTTGCCTGCAGATTGCTCCTTAATGAAATTCCAGCATAATCAAAAAGCAAGGTCACATGCAAACAATTGTTGTCAGCAGTGGAGGGACCGGCTCTCAGCAAGATGGCTTCAAACAGATGTTAAATTTTGTTTGTACTCTATGAAACAATGTAGCCAAAGCGTATCAAAGGCTAATGGACATTTCTAAAATGGGTGACATCGGGTTCAGCCCGCATCCAATCACGCGCGTAAGCTCAGTTTAAGTACACACACACATGAACACCCAGGCACACTGTGTGAGCGTGTAACCATTGACACATACGTACAAGGCTTCCACTAAAAAGAAAAAAAAAACCAACTACTGACCAAAGAAGTAATGACAACGCAAAACACAGTGTGCACGAATTATAGCGGGAGAGGAGATGGCAGTTTCCATTTACATATATTGAAACAAACTTTTGTTTTCCCAAAAAATCAATTTGGTCCTTTTGTTGAAATGGGGATGTTTTAACAGCTAAAACTGTCTAAAGTAGAGAAGCAAAACAGCTCAGTTAACGTGCTGCTGATTTTCACACAAGGCTTAATGGGGCATATATATCACAAAAAAGAAGATGAAGAAAAGGTAGTGGCACTTTTTATTTGTATTTCTTTAATTTAAGGAGATCCTTGTAGTTTTTTGCATGAGATATCAGTTTTGAGAATAATCAACTTTCACTACTTGCTTTTCACAGAATTGTTGCAAGACTTGATTTCTAATGTTCATCTCAGATAATGCCACTCTGTGTGCTCTGGGCAACTTATTTATTCTGAAAATGTGGATCATGGTATGTTATGACATAGCTTAATATAGCCCAGTAACAAGGCTCTACTCTGCAACTATTACTACGGTCTCAATCAGACAATGGAAAAATAAAATTTTTGAGGACTTTGTCCTGCTTTAACCTTTTAGTAGAAAAGTTCAGTCCTGTAGGTGCTTGGAATGGATAATTTATACCAACTCCTTCAGTACAAGGAACTGCATTGTTACCCATTAATGTGGCATCAAACATACAAAAATAAGTGTACAGTTGTAAAAAGTATATTAAATTTAAGCCATGGAGTTACCTTGGTTATAGAAAGAAAATGCTGGAGCCACAGGAATGTCAGTGGAAATACTCATAGTCTAGCATGTATTTTTATAATGGGAAAATAAAAAAGAAAATTAAATTCTGAAGTGCAGTTTTTCCAGGGAAAGTGGCATTAATTTTACATAAATGTCTTTATTTATTTGAATAATGACTAAACCACCCCTTCCAGGAAGAACATGAATACTGACACATCTTTTATTGAGACTATAATGTCATAAAACTGATTTACTCAACAGAGAGAGGTAAAAAAAAACAAACCAGAAAAACAACAACAACAAAAATATTGTATTTCTGAAGGGGGAAAAAAAGAAAGCAAGAGGCAGTTTTCTCCAATAAGAAAGACAGCAATTCTGGGTTTGGAATTTGTGTGCTGAGTTTGATACAAAGGACTAAGGAAGCTTCTGAAATCTTCTTGTTTGTTGATTTGCTTGTTGATTTATATGGGGTTTTTTGCAATCCAAAGGACTTATTTTCTCTGTATAAAATAATAGTGTTGATTTTAATTACTACTGAAATTTTCACCAATGATTTAGTATTACTTATTGATGCTATATAAAACATATGGTTATCTAGTAATGAAAAGGTTATGCAGAAAAGTAATAAAAATGCACAACAACACTTTAAAAATATTTTATAAACAACAGCTACTGTTTAATTTTCATTTCTATAAAATTTTGATGTCTGTAGCGAAAGACTAATACTCAAGGTGTTCACTTAAGTATTAGGGAAACCAAAAAGAGGAGTTGAGCCTAACTACTCAGTCATCATGACTGGTGCCTTATTCAAATTAACTCTTCTTGAAGGGAGCTGAAACCAAGTACACATCTTAGTTTACCATCCTTAACTGATTTGAAGGGGGAGTAGAGAATGGCTTTAATGTTGTTTATATCATCAATGTTTCTGCTGTACAGCCATTTCCTTGACTTCTCCTGCTGCTATGGAAGGTCTGCACCTTAAAGACAAGGTTAGACAGAGTCCTGTGACTGGAGAGGAAAAAAGAGCACAGGGAATTTCCAAGGAAGATGCTTAGCTGTCACCAGTAGTGTTTGTGTGATAATGCCAACTAGAATGACTGGGGCTAATGGAGGAGAAAGAATTATTGTCAGTCTTGCTTTGGATAAACTCTGGCAAGACCTGGTTGAGAACTAGCACAGCCAAGCCAAAGAATTCTGGAAAACACACATATTAAAAGACTAAATAGATAGCATGAATCTTCAGGATTGCTTTGAAAATTACATGCACTTTCAGGTGGAAATCCAGTTACAGAAAGTGTTGGGGTTTTGCTGGCATTACAGAACACACTGAGATTCCCATGAACCCATATCTTGGCCTGTCAGCCTGTCCCAATCTCCATGGCCTTGCTGGCCGTGCCAGCGCTGTGTCCCCAGGGATCTGCCATCCTGTGTTGTAATCGATGGCAAGACTAACTTTTCAGGTTGAACCAAGAGTTTCTAACTTTTCCCCATCTATCTGAATTCATCTCTCTTCAACTTTCAGACACTGAAATAAGCTACCATGTAATATTTTTTATTGCATTTTTAAGAATACAGTTGCAAAATGACCCAAGCATTCCATTTTGCTCATACTTTATTATATAAAGAGCACCTTATTTCTTGTATAAGAAAATAACAAACTTCCATAATTTCCTGCTGTGTGTGTATTCCTATTTACCTGTACCTATACCTAGCTTCAGAACTCATGGAAGGAGCAAAGAAGTTTCATACAGCTTGAATTCTTGTGAATTCTTGTGAATTCTGATGTGAATGCTTGTTAGATAGGTGGGAAGTGAAATCAAAACAGTTTCACCAAGCTGTGCTCTTAGTGTCAACATCTGAATACACAGAATATATATATGAGCTATGGAAAAACAGCACTATGCTGTAACTACAGTACAATAATGCTTTTCTTTTTTGTACTTTTTAATGAAACCTGGAGAATCTGAATAACTTACCATGAATTCAATCCTGAAAGCATTCTAAAAAACAAGTATTCTTTCTTTTCTTTTTTTTTGACTTCTACCATCACTCACAGTTCTTTTATAGAGTTAAGAACCAAAAAGGACCTGTATACACACAACATAATGAAAAGCATGCTGCTCTGTTACAACTGGAACTTATAGAGTGATATTACAAAAGCAGAGAATAAGACAATACTTCTATAATTCAATTTCTTTCAAGAGCAGCATGTTCTCTTAGATGCTATTGATACGATTTAAATTATCCTCTGTATTTAAATGTCAAAAAAGAAGAGGGAGCAAGCTGCACGGGAGTGTTAAAGAGGAAAAGAGAAAGTTTACATTCAAAATACATGTTTAGCCTGAAGTGTTAGTAAAGCTTCTACTCTGCGTACCCTCAAAATCACACCATTGATTAAATTAAAATCAGTACATCCTCCTCAGTAACCACTCAGTTATCACTGTAATATCATTCAAACACTAATAAACTGATATACTATCTTCAATAGTTAACTATAGGTAATTTTTAAACTGCTACAAAAGTGTTAACATTTTTTTTTAAAGAGAGCAAAATTAGTGTTTAAGAGGAAAAGTATCTTTATGCCATTCCTCCAGTGTGTGTTCTAAGTTTTGCTATACTTAAAATCAGACTGAATATTTTCCCTACTAAGGTCTATTTAAAGACTGCAGTTCTGATATTCTTTCTATGACTTAGTATATTGATCACAGTATGGCAGTCTAATTTCAGAACCTCCTCAGAAAGGTAACAGGGACAGACATATTTGTGAGAAAAAAGGAGCACTGACCACAGCAAAAGAATCATGTTGACTGCTTATTTTGAGAGTGGAGAGGGAAGTTATAAAATAATAGATGCATAGGAACACAAGGGAATCAGTGCTCAGTGATAAGGAGCAAGGACTGGATACTGCCATGTCTGAGACAAAATTTTGTAGAGCTGTATTTGACAAGTGCAACTCAGTACCTAAATCCGTGTAAGAGGAGACATTGAAGATTTAGCAACAGGAACAAATGTTAATGTGCTTTATGAATGGCTTATAATGAATGGCTTATAATTTTCTTCAGCTTTTCCTTTGTTATAAAGCCTTCATGCAAATTATTTGTGAAATAGACTTTTCAATCTTGAATGATCTTCTAAAGCAATATACAATTTTACTTCTCATTTTACATTGCTTTTTATAAATTTAGTTCTGCTGGTGAATTTGCCTGAGCTGAACATCTGTAATATTATTTAATATTATTTCTGTAAAACTTCTTACACAAAATATTGACTAAGTTAAATGATTAGTTGTCTCAAATTACTTCAACTGCACTTACACATTCTTTCTTTAGAAAATTTATTAGAAATTGTTACAAAGAGGCACCTTAATTTCTTTTCAGATGTAGTTTTTAATTTCAATAAATTACGTTTCTTTCAACTATTTTTGAAAGGATCTCTTGTTCTTTTTTCTGAAATTCATTATGATACATTGTGAAAATTTTCTTGAGATCTTTGAGAATGTTATGAAGTAAAAATATGTTTTAAGTAGCTGTATTTAAGTAGCACAATGCAACAGAAGTGGAGGTTTAACTAGTCCTTAGAGAATTGATTATAATGGGAGAATCATTGGAAATGGATAGAAAATACAGATGGTTTGAAACCATCAAGGATCCAGGACTGAGAGGAAGAAAAGCTTAATTCCTTTCAGAATAGTTGGTCCTTTATTTTTGTTTTACTTTTCTGTTGAATTCACACACAAAATAAAGCAACCGATATGTGAATGAACAGATATGCTTTCTGTATACAAACCACTTAGAAAACTGAAGTGTGTAGGAAGACAACGGTCCAAAAATATGTGTGTATCATTCAAAGCCATCTTTCTTTCATCTTTCCACTGTAAAACTATGTACTGTTACCAAAGTCATACTATGGGAATTTTATGCAAAATCTCGAAAATGTTATTTTAAGCTTTCAGCTTCAGTTTCCATCCAATCAAGTCAAGCCATTGCATGAATGAGGCACTGAGCTTGGGGTGATGCATGGTGGGCACACAGCTACTGCAATGCAGTACCATGCTGTGGTGCACAAGAGCTTGGAGAAGCTTGGAGCACCATTCTGTTAGCTTGGACGTAGCACCAGATTTATATAATGCCTTGATGTCCACCCTGGTGACAATTTGGTTAGCAATGGTCGAGAACACATATGTCTGAAGACACATCCTAACACACAGCTTAGTAATACCGCCCAAATATCAGTCAAAACACATTTCTATCTAAGCAGGGATGTCTAAAACAGAAGTTTCCTCTTCAGGTATAATGATTAAAATTTACTTCAAATATCATACCAGAAGCAAAATGCACTGAAAATCTATTTATTTTACTGTCAGGGTTCTTAGAAATCCTAACCATGCAGTGTTGGAAGTTATAAACATGCACATGCTTCCAAAGTCCTTGCATACATCTCTTCATCCCAACCATGGAATAGGGACAGGGAACTCTCCATATTTTCCTCAGAAATAGGTTGCACACCAGTTTCTATTCCAGTAGTGGCTACAGCAGAATCAGCCTAACAATACCAAACTCATCTGTTTCCTGTGATTTTTTTCTCTTCTTGGTATTGTTGTTTTGTTTCAAATTATTTACTGAGTAGCCCAAAGGGAATTAGCAATTAGGCACTAGGTAATGTTTTCCTAGGTTTCCAGTGACTGAAGAGCTCTATCTTTTTGACAGCACAGTAAATTGTATAAAGATATTTTAATGATAGGAGTCTGAAATGTAAGATACACAAAATTCTTCCTTTCATTCTCAATAAATATATATTCAGAAAAAAAACCCAGAGACTAAACCAGAAAACCCCTCCTCCACCACATAAAATGTTACCTTGTATCAGATTATCTGTATAAAGAAATAACTTAATAAATAAATGTTCTGATACCTTTGTCACTCATAGCAAGTAACTGATAAACCCCCTTAGGGATCACCAGCATTGAAGTGATTGTCTAGTTTCAGTCATTTGGTGAGAGGGAAAAAAAAAAGCCACAAAAAGACTGTTTCTTTTCAAGGATTTGCTTTCTTCTATTGATTCTAAGAAGGTATTTTTGCTCAATGTGTCAGCTTCTTCTTTTAGGAGGATTTCAGGAATTAATTACTTAAAAGATTTTTCAATTTATTTTATACTACTATTATCTGGCGTGAATAAAGATCTATCTTTGTTTACTGCAGTGCAAGAGAAATGAAAGCTGTACTAGCCATTTTGAGTTTGTTTTCAAGCCATATAGTAACAGGACATTTTGCAGTCTACCGGGAGACAAGCAATCTGCTCATACTCCCGATAAATGAACAGAGTGATCTTTAGGAACTCCTCGGTTACCATGGATACCATGTATTCTAAGTCACATTGTTTCTGAATTAAAAATCAGTTTTCAGAATTGTTAAACATAATAGAAGCATAGATTTTGTCTTTTGGTTAGTTATATTTTTCTTTTTTTTTTGTCATAAAAGGCATAGTAATACTAAAGGTAGGAAAAAAATTGCTACTCACCAGTAGTCATTTACAACTTGGCATCTTCATCAGCTGAGCTGTCTTCTTTAGTTGCTGAGTGATAATGATTTCATTTTATGCAATTTTACTTTGAACTACTGAAGGTTACTATGGAAACCTCAACTCTTTTTCCCTCCTCACATTCTTTGAACAGGTAGTAAGTCTCGCTATGTGGAGGAAGTGGCATATCCACTGAAACATTACTTGAAAATCAGTTCCGAATTGCTTTAGCCATTCATGAGTCAATGTTAAACTAAGATTTGTCAGACAGTCTGATAGAAGAACAAAATATTTAAAAAATAAAACAGTTTGTCTGAATCTTTAATATCTGCCAAACTTACAGTTTTTGACTCACTGAAATTTCATCTTTGCTTGATTATAATGGTGAATATAAATGATTCCAGCATTAATCAACATAATAAAGTGGCGCAAGATTTATTCCCACATGGTTGCTCTTGTTTTCAGGTTTTTTAACTTTTTCAACCCTGGAACTGAAAAAGCCTTTTTATTTTCTTTCGATTCCTCTGTGTAAATCATGTTAAACTCATTCTTACACCACAAGCAATGGATACAGTTAGATAGTTTAATCACCTCCAATTTACTTCCAACATTGTCATTAGTTTCTAGTTCAGAATTCACAAAGTCTAATCAGAACATCTAAGTGGGTTTCTAATTTGTCTTAACCTAAAACTCAGATCATAATTTAGAATCTTGAAGAATTTACTTTCTGGCTGGTCTTTAATTTGGCCATCAAATAATCTAATTCTTTATATATCACAGTCTAGTTCTGTGCTCCATCACTAATCAAGCAAGCCAGTCAATGATCTTGGACTCATATTTATTTATATTTCTTTTTAGTCATATAGAAAAAAAAAATTCTGTAATTTTTCTTCTTGTCTTGAGTCTTCTGGGTTTTACTCTTTGCTTAGGTTTATCTGCTTTGATTGGAAAACTTCCAATATCAAAATTAAACAACACAGAAATAAAGCCAGTAACAAATCCTTGACAGTCATTTCTATAAGAATTTTGACTGCCAGAATTTAATTTAGTTTTTTTAAATATTTTAATTAGACATTAATAAAGACTTTACATGATTTTTTAATTTACATTCAGAATGGCATTGAAGGGCAGACGACACCAGAGCCTCCTTTGCCAAGAGCAGATATCACATTATTCATCTCCTGAAGCTGCTTAAGCAATATCCAAATAAAAATAATTTTGTTCTGCTACATCAAAAACTTATCCTTCTTCACCAAGATCAAACAACACTACATTCAAAGATATGTATGTTATGTTTTCTGTTCATTCTGTCTAGTAATCCTGGACAAATGTATAACTTTTGTTAAAATTTGAATAACAGTTTTTTGCATGGGCATTCAGATTTGGGGAAGCTTTTATGAGACATGAAAATTCCAGACACATTTATCTCCACTTTTTGTTTTAATTTTATTGAAAGTACAATCTCAAAATCAATATAAGGTGTTATCTTCTACATTTCTGTGGAGGTTTCTATTTTTCCTTTTTTGACCTGCCAGAAAACCAAATCCTGATGTATACGCAGGCAAAAATGCTCCTTCTCTAATGTCCATTCAATTTCCTCTTTCATTAGCACTTTTTTTTTGTTAGTTTGCTTTTAAAGTATATTTAAATATCATAATTTAAAACATTTTAACCAAACCCCCTTTTTTTTTGTTGTTTTTTTCCATACCCCAAATCAATTCTGGTATGGCATCTACTCTCAGAAGAGCAAAAAAGTTCAGACACGGTAGTTCAGGTTCCCCAAAATGATTAATGTTTTGATTAGCACACCACATCATATCAACACAATTCACATGACACTTGCATAAACAGCCTTGTATGAGCTCTCTGCTACATCAAGTTTCCTGACCTTTGATTATTAGCTATAAAACATATTATAAACAACTTGATTATTTGAAGGAAGTTCAAAGGTTTTAGTTTTTTTTTTAGAACAGATAAGAGCAAATTCAGTCATGAATTAAGGAAGCACCATTATATGAAGAATAATATAAGTATTACATACATTTAATACATTTAATTTACATTACATTTAATACAATGATACTATCACTGAAGGCAATAAAAAATTAGTCAACTTGGCAGTGGCAACGTTATGGTTACAATCGTACTTGATGATCTTACAGGACCTTTCCAACTGAAATGATCTATAATTCTATAAAAACATAAATTTATTTTAGTGGATTTTGTATATTATCAAGTGTCCCTTCAGCCCCCCCACATACACACTTGTGTGTTTACATAGTCATATACAAATCAATTTAATTTTTAAAAATTAGCTCTAAGAAATCTGAGGAGATAAAAGACTTTGAGATGTTTGAATTTTGGTCTAAAAAGACTATTTACTTGCATTTAGTCCTTGTCCCACTTCAAAATAATTAATTTCCATATATCAGAATGCTGTCTGAAAATATATAATATAGCCTATATTAATTCATTTAGAATTTAAGCTGAGGAAACAGACAGAACTGTGAGATGTGGAGAAAATCATAATAAGATCAGATCTTCATTTAACTGAGGATTTACATGCCAGAATCCTTGACAGTCATAAGGTTTTTGTAATCAATATTTTTCTGCATTTTTTTTAATAATAATGAAATAATTTAGTTGATACCATCTGTGTTCAATAGATTCTAGTCCACACCAGTAGGTACAGCAACAGGTAGTCAATATTATCTACAATATTTTCTTCCTGTAGGCCTGAATGTCGGTAATAACTTTGAATACCAGGAGATAGGAGTTTATGATGCAGCTGTTGTCTACATTTTCCATATCCATTTTCCAGTTAAGTCACTCACCTGTGCTGGCCCATGTTAAGTAGGAAAACTCTATCACCAACAAGTGTTGGGTACTGGTAGCAGAAATTTCACAGCTCCTTCTGCTACTGGCACAAGGGATGAAGACTTCTAGAGAAGAAAAGAAAGACAAAGAATGCTATGGATCGAGCATGTTGTTTGGCATCCAGTATAGCATCTCACAATTGGGAGTGATAGATCCGGAGGCTCTAGGCTTTGTATTTTAAATTAGAATGAAACTACGAGTAATAAGGGTACAGGATCAAGACCACATCACTTACTGCCTAAGTGTGGATCAGCATCCAATGACAAAGAGTATTTTTTTCCTAGTCATAATAATTGTGAACATCTGTGTTTACAGTCATTCTTAATTTAAAGTAGCTGGTCTGAACATGTGAAGATTCCAGAAAGCTTCTTCTTTTGGTCCTAGAGAATAATTAAAAAATCAACCAAACAAACAAACCAAAACAAACAAAAAAGGCCAAAAAGGAAATTCAGGTGTTCCCCTACATGAAGCACTTATACTAAGGTGATTCTTTTTCCCCCCATTACATTTCTGCATTTGAATTTTACTGTCTGGTTGTCTGATTCCTGATACTATGAAAGGAAAAGCGTAGGTCTACCTGAAAAAGCCCATGTGATCTTCAGTCACCATTTTTTAAAAAGTATCCCATTATGTAGGTCAGATACAGCTATTTTTATTACTTTTGACAAGTCTTTCATTTTTCATCATTAGTACACCTTCTGCTATAAGGATATTGATACTAAAAAAACCACTTCCATACTCCCTTCACTTGTTATTTTACTGCACATTCTGTTTCAGGTCACCAACATTAGATAAAACAATGACTGTGCTCATTCACTACCACTACGATAAAAAAAAATTACTTTTAAAGTAATTGCTTTTCCCAGCTGGTTAATCTTTAGCTGGGTGTAAAGACTGTCATTGTGGGTGTAAATTCTTAATGTCTACCTTAAAAAGTCTGTGAGAGGATTTACAGATGCCATTACAGTGATGGCTTGTATAGAAATTCATGGGATAGATGACATTATGGATGGCAGTTCGTACAGTATATTGGTATTTAATGAGAATTTGATTAAGAAACACACTGAACTGGTGCTGCAAGTTCTTTCTGAACTGTTTACCTCCTGTGGCAATGTTTCGGTAAAGAGGGCAAGCTGATGGAAGATCTCTTGCAGTTCAGTGGTAGTCAATACAGGGAGAAAGCAATTCAAGAGAAATTTGAAAGAACTGACAGAGGGTTGAAGGAATTAGATGATCTGAAATCACAGAAACAGATGGAAGAGGGTGAAAGCATAATGGAATGAAAAGCCTTTAAATTCTAATTACAAAGAAATGAAAGATCAGTATGATTATAGACAAACATTAGCTGCTTTTGTTCAATCTGACTTGACATGTTATGAATGACATTTATTCAACCCCCTGCTGTCTTTTCAGCCACAAAATTCATATAGATTTTGGTACAGTTATTGATATTCTTTCTCTTTCAATATTGCAATTACAGTCATTAACTTACTCCCAGGAAATGGTGAAATGCTGCTCCACAAATATGTGCAAGTGGAGATTTGCTTTGAAGTTGGCCTACAGACTATCCAGGATGCACCATGACGCATTCCACTGTGGGGAACTGAGAGGAGTTCTTTTAAAAAATGGATGGTTGGGAATGGAATGAAGCCAAACGAGGCAAACCTTGTATCTGAGAACTGTTTATTAATAATGAAAATGAGAAGGAAAAGAAAGAGGACTAGAAGAGACAGCAAAGAATAAAGGAAAATGGAAAAGGGCTGGGGGAGAGGAGAGAGAGGGGACAGAGA
>VXAZ01010280.1:328445-385316 GCA_013399875.1 Gymnorhina tibicen | reverse complement strand
GTGAGGGCGAACCAGCGAGGGCAGGAGAGCCAGAAGGCAGGCTGGGGCCAGGGCAAAGGAGAGAGTGAGTGGGCCAGCAAATGAGCAGTAATGAGCCCCCGCGAGCACCAACACAGTTGGGTTTTATATCCCCTTGGCCCCTCCCAAAGTCTGCCTGCTAACAGGGATCCATTGGTCCAGTCCAACCTTCCTGTGCCATCCATTGATGGATACCTTTTGTGACCTGATTGGAGAAGCCCCTCCACAGTGTCTCCTACTGACTGCCTCATGGGAAGTGTTAACAGGCAAGGTCCTCCCAGAGACAAAGCTTTGTCTCGTTGCCTCCTGTGGTGGCACATGTGCACCCCTCCTCCTCATGCCTCTGACAACCATTGTTGAGGCATAACAAAACTGAATTGGCTCCTCACACACGAGTATTTGCTTTGTTTGTCATACATGTGGGCACATTTTCCCCTTAAGAACTTTATATGAATCCATGGTATAACCTCACCTTGTAATGAAGACTTAACTTTAGAAACAATGTTTTAGGTGATTCAAGTGGGTTTTCACCATTTCACATTCTTCCCAGCTAAAATTTTGAAAAAATATCGTTCACTTCTCTCTAACATTTCTAATGTGAACATCAAGACCCCCAAATTATCTCAGACTGATAATCTGCTAAAAGTATAGAATTTACAATATATTTGATAGGCAGTTATTTTGTAATCTTAAAATACTAATTTAACTAATTATTTTACATAAACTAGATGAGAAAATGAAAAGAATATTGCCATTGTGAACTGTAGTTTTATGTAGAAACCCAAACTTTATCACAATCCTTTTGTAACAGTTTTGAAAAAAAGTTACCAAAGCTGGTTTTCCTAGGCAAGTAACAACATAATTACAAAAATTGCATAAATTGTACTGATAATGGTTTTCTGAAAATGATAATATTCCTTTCTTCTCATCTTCTATTTTTTCCTTTAATATTCCCTTCTTTTCTTTTATCCTTCCTTTCCTTTCACCTCAGTCACGTTCTGCTTTCCAGGAGTACTTCTTACTAAACCGTCAGAGCAAAGTTCTAAATATTCTGGGGGTTTTGAATGGTTTGTCTTTCTAAATGACATGTATATTACATATCAAGCCATCACCACTAAGATTTTTTATGTTTCCCTTATACTATTTAGACACACACAATATTAAAGTTTTGTTCTGCTAGCTAAGTGATGCTGAAGTTGAAAAAAAAAGGGATGCACTGCTTTCTAACATCAAAAAATTCCTAAAACAAGTATCTATATTTTGTAATTGTCTTCTCCAAGATTCTCTGTTCAGGAAATATATGAGTCAACTGATATGTAAAATAATAAGTAAGGCTCAGCACTTTTTCTCCATAACCTCTACGACAATTTTTTGTGGCTCTTAGAAATTTGGCTATTTCTGTTGTAAGTATCTGAAGTCTTGCACTAATATGGTACAGCTGTGCAATTGCAGCTCAGACTTTCAATAAAATCGGTAAGTGGTGAGAACAAGCTGTAAAAATATCTGTACAGGCATAAGAAACATAAAAGTTCAGATGAATGTGGAACTTAGGAGGAAATGTGAATCAAACACAGCATCACCAGCCAGTCAGAATGATCCCACTACATTCAGCATTGCTGTAGCCTCACTTGGAGTACTGCATGCAGTTCTGGGCCTCATAGTTTGAGAAGGATCTGAAGGTCTTTGCATGCATCCAGAAGAGGGAAACAAAGCTGGTGAAAGGGCTGGAAGACATGTCTTGTGAGGAATGGCTGAGGAGGTTTGGTTTGTCTAGTTTGGAGAAAAGGAGGCTGAGGTGTGGTCTTACTGTTTTCTACAGCTTTCTGCAGAGGAGAAGTGAAAAGGGAGATGCTAACCTCTTCTCCCTGAAATCCAGCAACAGCATGCTCAAGAAAGGTTGGTTCAAACTATGCCAGGGGAAGTTCAGGCTGGACATTAGGAAGCATTAGGAGAAGTGACTCAAAAATTGCAAGCTTCCTAGAGGAAATGGTCAATGACCAAAGCCATTGTTTAAGAGGCATTGGGATCATGTCTTAACAACATTAACTTTTGGTCAGCCCTGAATAGTTCAGGTAGTTGAACTAGATGACCATTTTAGGTCCCTTCAAATTAAATTAGTCTATTCTATTTCCTTCTAAGCAGAAGCTTAAGGAGTCAAGAGGAAGAAGATCAGTTTGAAAAGGTATGAAATCCTGAAAGGAAAAACACAGTTATCATTCCATTGTTAGCAAAATCACTGGATGGTCAGTAACCAGTTGATGTAGATAAATATATAAATATATATAAATATATAAACCTGTTGTATATAAAGGCATTTGAGATTAAACCTGGTCAAAAGTCTCCTAACTACAGATTTACTATGCCATTCTTCATGTTTTCAAGGTATAATTAAGATTATTGAATGAAAAATGCACATAATAATGAAGTTGATTTTAAATCAGGCAAATTGAATTGGCATTATGCCAACCTAGCACTTCATTGCATTATGCTTTTGAGTTCTATTTACTGTACTTTAAATAAGATTAGCTTGCTAGTGGTTTGATAGATACTGCATATAAAAATCATTTGTGGGACGGCAAGCAGCAAGCACTACTTTGCGGTACATAAAGTAGGGCAATTTATAAGAACCAAAGTCAGATAAAAACATTGGCAAAACTAAAGTGATTTAAGCCTGGTTTCCTAGGCTTATTCTGCCACTTTAATTTCTTCCTTCTATCCCATATATTTTGAATTCCAGTTGCAAACATACCTTACAGTGGATGTGAGATCACAAAGAGAAATAAGTTTCTGTACGTTTTGTATTATTGGTGACAATGTAGGCAAGACTATCATATGTGTAAGTATAGTAGAGGCTTATAAAATTCAGATTTTGCTAATTCTGAATTATTAAAGCATATATTAATTATATATATATATATATTTGAAATTCAGCACTGACAGTTTCTAGAGGTCAGAAAGATTGCTATGGAAATTGTAGAACTGTAGAAAAAAAAGAATAAAAATCTATTGGGAAAAGCCTTCTTTACTTAATTAATTTAACATTTTGGGAGCTTTCAAATGCTACTAAATGTCCTTTCCATCACCTTTATCTTTAAAATTTTTGGGGGGGGGAATTTTTTTGTGTTTTGACTTTTAAAGGATTTTAAAATCCCTACGGAGCCCCACATGGGCATTTGCCAAGCAGTTCACAGATACCATTTTTGCACTCTGTGTCTTGGATGAGCCCTTATCAATTACAAGTTTTTCTTAGAATCTGAGAGTTATATTTCTTATAGGGACATTCTTAGAATACAGTGTGTGTGTCACAAAAGATTTCTCAGTAACTTATTGGAGTTGCAAAGATTAACTCTTTAGGAAAAGGAGCCTTAATTCCTGCTATAGCACCTGCAGTCTAGTTGTGCAGACAGTCTTTGTTTTAAAAGCCAAATGAATCAAAAAATGTTTTAAGGACCCGTCGTCCTGTGGCAACTCACCCAGCTAGTATATCAAACAAGTTTTTCTGAATTTTCAATTTCACTTTTGCGACTTCTATTTTTAAGTATTAGTAATTATTTTCCCACCACATGAAAAAGAATAGTCTAAAGTGTGTCTTCAGTTTCCAGAAGACAATTTAGAAAACAATTTTTATCTTTTTGAACAAACACTAGGAGCTATCAAAAGCTTTTGCTCCTGAGAACAAAAATGACCCATGTGAGACACTGTCAGATATTTCTGGAGAGTTTTCAACTTCTACTTTAACTGTTTCAGTGTAAATGACTGAGCCCACTAAGCCTCTATGTCTCTTTTTATTTTTTTTTGATATATTAACCTTAATAGACTCCATCTAGACTCACACTTTTGTAAGCATGAAAAGCAAGTAATTAACAGAAAGGGAAATTGAAATGACTGTATTAGCTGTCTATGTGCAGAAATTCTTAGAAGAAAATTATTTACAAGGAATTAATATATAAAGTGAAACTACTCCAATTAAACAGACAGAGAAAAAGCTAGGGTGGTGAAATATTTACAAAGACAGCTCTTAAATCTAAGCATCTGCCTTTAAGAAACTTCACCTGAAAATCTGGAAGCATCTAATGAAAAAAATAGTAATAAATAAAACAACAACAAAAAGGTCATCTTAACCCACTGAAGAGTACTTCTCTCAGTATTCTTGGTTGTGGTACTCTAGCTTGCAAAAATACACATTCCCACTTCTTCTTAGCATTCTTGCATTAAGTAAATAGTGGTAGAGAGGAAACAAGTATCAAAGCAAAATATTTTTGAAATAACTTCAGAACCATTATACACTAATATTCGAAACCTATTTGTCACTTCTCTATGTACTTTATTAACCTTGCTGTAATGTTTTTTTTCTCTACAACTGCCTCAAGTCTAGACAGGGTGCTTGATATAATCTATTATACAGCAAGAATTTTTCACCTTTCACACAGACATCCAGAGTATGGTTTAATATTTCATACAAAAAATTCCAAAATATCTGCAAAGGAAAGCACGTGTCTTGTGAGAATTCTGAATGTAATTCTGAATGCTTCTGGAATGTGATAAAGATCATCTGGGGTTTTTTGCACATAGTTCCATTGAAGTGAATCCAAACTCCCATCACACTCTTGTATCCTGTTTCTAGCTTCCTCACACTGTGTTTTATTCCCATAGCGGAATTTTGCTTAGTGGGATCTTTTAAAAAACTGTTCTTCTGTTCAAGTTCACACCTATTTCTCTAGAGAAAAATAAAAAAAGTCTGATTTAATAGTGATATTTAGAGTACAGAAATTTCATTTTTCTTCTCCTTAACCTCCTTTTGTCAGTCCTGCAAAAATCCCTTGGGAGTGTTTAAGCTTTGGTATGGAAATGGATGGAGTTATAAAAAAAAATTTAAAAAAACAAATGTTCTAGTAAGTTTTTGTCTGTATTCTGCTGTAGCCTTACAAGTATAATGCAAGAGATCCCTTTTCTGTCCTTCAAAAATGAGCCCCAAAGGCAGCATCTTGGATCTATTCCTCGTCCTCTGAATAGTTTCATGTAGTTTTCCAAGTAATTCTAAACCTTGCATTTAAACCACTCTGCGCTTCAAGATATTTATGCTCCACGTGAGTGAAATAAGACATGACATAAATAAATATTTTATGTTGCTCCATTTCTTGTCATTAAGGTCAGTAAAAAGAACACTCATGAGGAACTCATTTTTGTTCTGGAAATGACTGTTGCATACTATCTTCCTCTGCTGTATGCAACCCTAGCACATACGGTTTTCAAAGCATAAGAAATCTAATCTTTTGACAACCTTAAAAAATAAAAATTAAAAAAAAAAAAAAAGTTAAGACAAAACTGAACTTGCAATAATTTCCTGAATTCAAAAGAAAGCTGGAGCAGAGGAAACTAAGAGATTTATCTTATTAAATTGCTGTCTTTTTAATATAAAATAAATATCCTGCTTCAGGAAGGACTTGTCTCTATGATCCTACTCATTTATGAGACTCCATTCTTTATTTGCGCTCATGACATGAATAGCTTCTGTTAATATTTTAGGGCTTATTGCATCACACTAGCCAAACTAGTAAAATATGAGGGCATATTTTCAGTCTAGGAAACGTCTCCAAAAAAAAAATTATCTGTCACAGCCCGCTATGATTTATGGATATCAAATCTCACAAAATATATTCATCTACTCCAGAAAGCTGAATACATTAACTATTGCATATTTCTCAATGTCTATGTCCATACAGCCAGCTGGCTCTTACCACTAGATATGCAGAAGAAAAGCTTCTTCATTTTGCATTCCTCATTGTAGGATCACATCCCAAACTACTTAGCTAGTTTTTTGGCCTTTAGTAATGTTAGTAATGTAGCAGAATACCAGCTGGAGATGGGACCAAAGATTAACCCTGAGAAATTCCTACCTAGCACTACTTTCAATCTGCTATAGCAACAAATAGCTGTGCTCCCCGGTAGGTTGCTGTTGTTGCAAATAAGCAGCAGCTTGTATTCAGCAGCTTGCTGCAGCCAGCTCCAGTTGGCTGAATAGCTTGTGCAGCTGTTTTCACAACAGCATCAGCAGTTATCCCACCCCAGCTGCACCCAGGAGGAAATGACAGCAACTTAAATCAACTGCTTCTGAAGGGTCTTGGATATGCTTTACTTGTAAAAGCACCATTGATAGGTTCATAAAATAATTATCAACATGTCTTCTGGAATCTTCCCTAGCTGATGTCCCATGAAATAGGGAAAAGAAGAAATAGCTAGGACTAAAAGAAGGAAAATTGTACTACTAAATGTAGTTATTGGATCCTATCAATGTATTTGTTGGGAGTAACTTGGCCTGGTTGAAGGACTTGTAGCTATATCAGCACAGGTAGCTAGCAGTAGTGGTTTTGGCTGGGATAGCATTAAGTTTTTTCATTGTTGCATTTATGGTGTTTGTTTTGAACTGGTGATGAGAACGGTGTTGGTAATATAGAGATGTTTGTTATTACTGTGCAGTGCTTACACAGAGCCAAGGCCTTTTCTACTTCTCACTGTCCCTTGCCAGCAAGCAGGCGGAGGGTGCACAAGAACCCTGGAGGGCACACAGATGGGACAGCTGTCCCCAGCTGACCAAAGGGATGTTGCACATCATCCGACACCATGCTCAGCAATAAGAGCTAGGAGATGAAGGAGGAAGGAAGGACATTTGGAGAGATGGTGTCTGTCTTCGCAAGTCACTGTTAGAGGTGATGGACCCCTGCTTTCTGGAGATGGCTGATCATGCCATGGAGATGCCTGCCCATGGGAAGTAGTGAATGAATTTCTTATTTTGCTTTGTTTTCATTCACTGCTTTTACTTTACTTATTAAATTGCCTTTATTTCAACCCAACATTTTTCTCATTTTTACTCTTCCGATTCTCTTCCTCATCCTGCTGTAACAGGGAGTAAGTGAGAGGTTGTGTGGGGCTGAGCTGATGGCCAGTATGGTTAAACCAAGCCCTTTACACAAGAGATGTTATGGTAGTAGCTTGTTAATCAAAGAAGAAGAACCAAGATCAGTCTTATTCTTTTTTATTATTTTTCTTGGATTTTTTTCCTTTTTGCTTAAGTACTGATTGTTTGAGAATAAATACAGCTGAAATAAAAATAAAGTAGTGGCAACAAGACAAGATATTCCAATGGAGGTTTAAGGGAGCTTGTAAAAACATATTTTTGTCTTAGTGATACCAGATAGAGACACAGAGATACATAATACAATTACTGTGGAAAATAAATTACGTAGAAAGCATATAAAAATTGTTGTGCACCTTGTTCCTGAAAGCTTTCTTTCACAGACTTCTGGCTTTGCTATTCCTATAGGCAATGCTAAAAAATTGCTAAGAATCTTGAACTAGTTCTGTCCTGTTGCATTGTTTTGTTTTGTGATGGAAGAAATTTGCTATGTGTTGAACAATAAAAGACTAATTCACTTCTCAGTCAGTTTCTATATCTAGAAAATATTTATGATTCACATCAATATTTTTACTGCCAGAAACATTGTCTAGAAAAACAATCAATCAATTTCACCTACGGAAACATCAACCTCTCACTATCATCTGTTTCTAGGATCTGTCTGTTCTACTCTTAGGCACTTTTAGAAATTGCTCTTATGTCATCTGTCCTGAAGAACAGTGCTGAACTCATCACTGCAGGGCCGGAGAAAACACATGTATTTCTTAAATGCCTGTCTTCCTACAATCTGTAGGAGCTTCTCAGGAAATATTTAGCAATATGGAACCAACATTCCTCATCAATTCTGGAAGGCAAGAGTCTCCACTACTCCCTGTTTTTGACTAAAACCTGTTCGGAAAACCCTTTTAATTATAATTGTTTCTCCATAATCTATAATAAAAGCAATTTTCAAACTTCGCCTATTAACCTAGGAAATTTTAACAGCTGGGACTTCAGGACATTGGTAAATCTTCAGTACTTTATTCTGGCCTTTGATCTATCTGTCTATCATCCATCTATCTATCTATCTAAAATTCATTCTGATCAAAAGTATTAAAATCTTGTGTTGTCTGCTTATAGCACACTGAAAAATAGCACAGAATATATTCACTGAGCATTGGAAAATTAAAAAACACCCTTTAGTTTTGAAGAATGAGATTTAAAATTTTTGTTATATTCCAGTTAAATTTAATGATCACAATTTTCATCCATCATTAGACTTCTGTTTCATAGCATATGGAATCTTTTGTATCAAGATAAATGCTGTAGGTGTAGAGGCCCCCTTCTTGCAAGCAGTGGTTAGAACACATACTTTAATGCAATGGTTAAGGTCTCACTTTAAGCATTAAAGGCAAAATATTTTTGATCAGTCAGCTATTTATATTTGCAAGGAATTATTTTAACACACATATATAGCTATTATAATAATAATTACCAAAATGTGATTCTCTACAGTAGTATAGTACTCTAAGTACAAAATATAAGTATATGAACAGATTGCAAAGCCTGAAGGATCATCTTGTCTGAGCTACATTGATGATGTGAACAAAGGAATTGACAGCACATAAAGTTTGACAGCAAAGACTAAATTATGAGAAGCTGTTAATTCCCACAAGGGTAGAGAGATGTTGTGAGGGGCAGCCCTGCAGAAAGAGATCTGGGGGTTCTGGTTGATGGTAAGCTCAATACAAGTCAGCAGTGCTCCCTGGCAGCCGACAGCCTGGCAGCCAGCCATACCCTGGGGTGCGTTATGCACAGTGTATATCGCTGGTCTAAAGAAGTAATCGTCCCACTGCTCAACACTGGTGTGGCCTCCCCTTGGAAACTGCGTGCAGTTTCGGGTGCCACAATGTTAAAAGGATATAAAAATATTAGCATGTGTCCAAAAGAGGGCAAGAAAGATGGTGAAGGACCAGAGGGCAGGGCTTGTGAGGAGCAGGGTTTTTTCAGTATAGAAGAATCTGAGGGGTGACCTTATTGCTCTCTACAGCCTCCTCGGGACAGGGAGTGAAGAGGCAACTGTTGATCTATTTACTCTGGTGTCCAGTCAAAGAACCCAAGGGAATGGCTTAAAGCTGCATCAGAGGAGGTTCAGACTGGATACAAGGAAGAAGTACTTCACTGACAGGGTGGTTGACCAGTGGAACAAGCTCCCTGTGGAAGTGATCATGGACCCAGTCTGCTGGTTGGCATTCAAGAAGCATTTGAACAACAGTCTTATATACTTCAACTTTTAGGTTCTCCTGTAGGGAGTCAGGAGTTGAACTCAATAATCCTTGTGTGCCCCTTCTGTCCTAGGTTACAATATAGATGTATTTAAGTATTCTATTACCACCAGCTGTGGGCCATTAGCTGTTATTGCCTGCTAATGACCCACCCCTGATAACAGACAATGGGCCAGCAAGAAACCCCCACATGACTCATGGACTTACCTCATCCTATTGTGAGATGCTCCACCCAGGAGGGAGGAGCCAAGCATTCCCACCTGGATATAACCTGCCCTCAGAACTGCCTAACTTAGCTCTGTCTACTGGGTTACCAGAGGACAAAGCTACCACTGGACCTTCAGCTGGAGACCTTCCAGAGGATCATCACTCCAACTGAGCTACTTCATCTGGACTGCTACCACCACTCTAACAGGGTGTCAGGTTGTATCTGACTTTGTCAGTGCTTTTCCTTATATTATTTCATTTGTTTCTAATTTTATTTTCCCACTAAGTTAAATCCTGACTTGTGATCTCCCACTAGTTTGTTTTCAAACCAACACAACCTTCCAACTCAGGACATTCTATGGTTAGTATTAATCTGAATCTATTTATGCTTAGATTTTGTTCCATCTCAATTTGTAATACCCTCACCTGATATGTTGAAGAAGCCTCTATTATTAGTGTTCAGTTCTCCATGCAGGCACTTAAAATTTATCCACTAACCCTGTCTTTTATCCAGTAATCAAGTCTTTGAACCTTTCCCTCTATTCAGTTTATGCTTATAAATATAGGGGTAACATAAGGGATTGGAAAGTCAAGAATCATCTGTTAGCTTTTCTCACAACAAATTATCATGATATGCATTTCTTCGGTGTATTTAATTCTAAACACTCTCAAGAAAGAGTTCTTTTTACTTTTCCCTGTCCTTAGGTACAAAATAGAAATCAGCAATGAAGAATTTTGACAAAAAGACAATATAAGTAAGAGAGGGGAAAGGGAGGAAAGCTTTCCTCACCTTAGCAGCTTGGTTTGGGTTTTTTTTGGTCCTCTGTCTCAATATTCCAAAAAGGGAAACAGACAGAGTGAAAAATAAATGTACTGGTTTCAGTATCTCTGTTTATAATAAAATAGAAATTGTAAATGAGGTATGGCTTGTATCCTGATCCCTCTCCATAAACAGAATATTTTGGAGCTTGTCAACTGTCTGAAGAAATGTGGAGCACACCTTAGGGAACTCAAAATCAGCTCTGCTCTGCAAGCCCTGTACTGACCTTGCTAGATCTCCAGTACTTCTTCAGACACAAAGCAGGTAAAGCTCATCTTGAATAAACCTGGCTCATCC
Organism: Gymnorhina tibicen; assembly: GCA_013399875.1. Classification (NCBI taxonomy): domain Eukaryota; kingdom Metazoa; phylum Chordata; class Aves; order Passeriformes; family Artamidae; genus Gymnorhina; species Gymnorhina tibicen. The sequence continues at coordinate 374,797 of VXAZ01010280.1, read as the reverse complement.
TCAGCAGACAATGTATGTTCAGCACACTGGCTCCAAGATTTACCAAGAAGAAAAAGCAAAAAATTACTTATAGAAAAAGGAACCATATCTAGCTAGATAATCCAAGAGAGATAACAGGCTATGGTGTTAAGTTACCATATATTTGGTATCATTATTAACAACAGTCCTATAGTACATTAATGGATTCTAGCTTAACTTTGTTATCGTGTATTTGGATATTTGGTGTCATACTGAACTATTTTATTAAAAGATTATGAATTTGAATCCACATTAATCAAAGGCATGAAATTCAAAGTCCTCCTTAACTCAGCATTTCTGAGTGACCATACCAATGAACTAATTCATCTAGAAATGTAGGAATGCAAGATCGTGGAATAGATTGCGCAACACCTCTGATTTATCTCAACTAGTTTTACCCAATTCCATGAATGGCAGTGGGAAGTTTAGTGTTAAATAATTTCTTCCTTTTATTTGTGCATATAAAGGACACATAACAAATAGTTGTCCAGTTGTACAATGATGGAACAGGAACTCTTATTTAAAAGTCTTACTTATTTAGAGGTAGAGGATGGCAGTGTTTATTTATTACTGCTGCTTTCTTTCCCAGACGCTTCAAGGTCAAGGTGTGAGACTAATAGATAAAGGAGTCTCCATGACTCTGATTTTATTTACTCTATTTTCCGGACAGCAAGAGTATAGGCTATCCATTGTTTTCCTGATAAGAGGTGTCCTTAAAGGCTGTGAGTAGATATGTTGTGATATTGATGACCTGACAACTTCAATATCAACATCACATGACAGTTTATCTTCCTTATTCTACTATACTTTCAGTTGCCCCACATCCATCTAGTCTGCCATTATCTGCCTATATGTATTTTATTATTTCTATGCATATGTCTGCAATCTAAATTGCAAGATAATTAAGTTTACTGGCGCTTGTGATGCCCTCCTGGCTGTGAGAACAATGTAGTTAAATTCTTAGGTTACATCAAAACTTACACAAGACCAGACATGGACTTAAATTAAGCATTTGTCTGCTATAATGCAAACTCTTTATTAGTATAACCCATTTACTTGATTTTCATCCATGACAGTCAATTCAAAGACAAAACCTGAGTACTGTCCACTGAACAACATGACCTGTAGATTTCCCAATAAGAAGGTGGCCAGCCTGTTCTGCAGGAGTACTTCCATGGACTATATGGATGACAGCTATGTCATGAATTTTGCTCTCCTGTCTGAAGAACACTTATTGCTTATATCTGTGTACAAACTTGATGTAACCCTCAATAAATATATGGACTTGTGTAACACAGTGTGAGGAGCCAATTCAGTTTTGTTATGCCTCAACAATGGTTGTCAGAGGCATGAGGAGGAGGGGTGCACATGTGCCACTGCAGGAGGCAACGAGACAAAGCTTTGTCTCTGGGAAGACCTTGCCTGGTAACACTTCCCATGAGGCAGTCAGTAGGAGACACTGTGCAGGGGCTTCTCCAATCAGGTCACAAAAGGTCTCCATCAATGGACGGCACAGGAAGGTTGGACTGGACCAGTGGATCCGTGTTAGTGGGCAGACTTTGGGAGGGGCCAAGGGGATATAAAATCCAACTGCGTTGCTGTTTGTGGGGGCTTGCTACTGTTCCCTGCTCCCGCTCACTCTCTCCTTTGCCCTGGCCCCAGCCTGCCTGCCTTCTGGCTCTCCTGCCCTCTCTGGTTCACCCTCACACCTGTCCTGCCTTCCTGTGCCCCTGACCGCAGCCCTGCCATTTTNAGGGGCTTCTCCAATCAGGTCACAAAAGGTCTCCATCAATGGACGGCACAGGAAGGTTGGACTGGACCAGTGGATCCGTGTTAGTGGGCAGACTTTGGGAGGGGCCAAGGGGATATAAAATCCAACTGCGTTGCTGTTTGTGGGGGCTTGCTACTGTTCCCTGCTCCCGCTCACTCTCTCCTTTGCCCTGGCCCCAGCCTGCCTGCCTTCTGGCTCTCCTGCCCTCTCTGGTTCACCCTCACACCTGTCCTGCCATCATGTGCCCCTGACCGCAGCCCTGCCATTTTGCCCTGCGTCCTTGCCTGGGCTGCCTGCTTCCAGCCCTGCCGCACTGATCCAGCCGTCACTGCCCACCCTGCTACCCAATCCAGCCACTGTCTGTGACCCTGTCCAGGGTCCTGGTCCTCCCGTCTGAGTGCCCGCTCACCGCGTGTCCGGTGCCGTCACCGCAGGAGCCGCGCCCGTGGAGCCGCGCCCCTCCGGGAGCCACACAGGCTCGCTAAGACCCAGCCCATCCCCGGGCAGGCAGCGTGCACACCCCCCCACCGCCTGGGCACCGACAGCACTGCCCTGACTCGCTGGTGGTAATGCCCTCTTTTCTCTCTGTCCCCTCTCTCTCCTCTCCCCCAGCCCTTTTCCATTTTCCTTTCTTCTTTTCTGTCTCTTCTAGTCCTCTTTCATTTGGGTAACTCCTTTTCCTTACCAATAAACAGTTCTCAGATACAAGGTTTGCCTCGTTTGGCTTCATTCCATTCCCAACCATCCACTTTTAAAAGAACTCCTCTCAGTTCCCCACAGTGGAATGCGACACTGAAAACTGACCTCATTACATTTCCACTTACTTTTGTTTTGTCCTACACATCTGCTTAGGAATAATCCATGGCAATCAAACCTGGGACTTTGATAATCTGCTTAAATATGATAGAGAAGTTCCACTGAAACAGATGTTGATGTTATCATGCTTTGTTAAGGCAATTACTTAGCATTAAGTCCTTGTTTAATTATTTACAATTAAAGACAGTTGACTATAGGTACTGAGTGCTGAAAAGAGAAGCAATACTGACTCACTAGCTATTATTGTTAGCTCTCTGTGTTTAGTGAGAACTTCATATAGTGAGCAGAAACATTTGTGTAAAACATTTTGATAAAGGTCTTAGAGATGTCATACAGGGCATGGTATGGGTAGAGAAAAGTTCACAAAATGTATATTTATGTTCAAACTCACTGCAGCAGCCCTTATCAGAGGTAGTTTATTGATAAAAATTATAGCAAACAAAGAGTTGACTTTAGGAAAGACAGGTAAAAGCCTTTTATATATATACCAGGGGCTGGTATACAAAAAAAAAAAAGTCAGTGATCATACAACTTTGAATTTGTTTTGATTAACTTTTCTTTACAGTCAGTTTTCATCAATTCATAGATGTTACAGCATGAGGAAAAGCTTCAGCAGAATTTTGAAAGTTCTGTGAAAGACAGTGTGAAACAGTATTAGAAGAAAAATATTAAGAACTATTAAAAATACCCTTTTACTACCTCTCTACCCCCCACTTTGTATCAAAACTTGGAACCTGAATACAGAGGAGCTTTTGTGGCAAAAGATAGCATGAGAGGGAATTGTGTAGTAAAGTGTTCAGACATGTCAAAAGACTGTCTTTTTGATGGCTAAACACAGTCATATTGCTTCTGGTACACTTTGTAGTACTAAAAAGAAATCAGCCTTAATGATTATTTCAAGTTACAAATAGCTGCTAGTCAAGGTTTTATAAAGAATTTTCCATACATGCTGTCTCTTCTATTTTATTTTCTTGCTTTTACAGCATTTTAAAATTTTCCTTTATAAATCATGTACTGACACTTGAGACATGCTGTCATGTAAGAAAACATATTGTACTCTATCACTTTTAGTTACACATTTTTCAAAAACATGAGATTCTATCTTTCAGATGTTATAAATCATTCTGGTTCTACCAGCTGCAAATGTGACCCAGAGTGTAAATATTTAAATTTTTTATGTTAGAAATGCTGTCCTGCCAAGTAAATAAAAAGATTTTGGATAAGATTTTTGACACTGGAAATAAAATTGATTATATTGTTTGAAAAACATTTTTCTAAAATCCTTTGCACAGCTGGAAGATAACACCTACTTCCTAGCACTGACTTTTTGGAAATTAGACTTTTATTTTTCTTTGTAACATTTCACAAAATGCCTATCATTTAGACATAGATTACGTGGCCAAAATCTCACTATGGAGAACAGAAATTCTCATCTGCAAGATTTGGAAGAATGTCATCCTGGAGTTCCTGGGAGAAGATGTTGCAAATTGTTCTATCTAAAATAATACATATGTGTTTTAAATAACTTTAAGCATATAAGATATATGCTTCACACTTCTTTTAATAAAAGAAAGTAAGGAGAAAAGATGATTCTATTACAATGACCCGTTCTGATATATATATATATATATATATATATTCCCTTGGGGATAGGTTAAGGAGGCAGAGAAGTTGGGTTTGAAGGAACAAAATTGAGCCTAAGAAAATGAGGAAGGTGAAAGAAAGGAGTTTTTAGTATTTTAGTGTATTTGTCTCTCACTATCCAAAAATATTTAAATTCAGGGGGAAAATTCATTTTCCTTGCTTCAACTATGCTTTGTTCATGGTGACAACTGATAAGTGACTTCCCTGTCCTTATTTTGACCCATGAACTTTTGCATCTTAATTTCTTCTCCTGTCATGCTGGGGAGGGAAAGCGAGAGTGACTGGGTGGGTATCTGGCAGTCAGACACTGTAAGACCCAACAAGAAATAGTTATGCAGAGTAAAGTATAAATATATTGTATTTTAAAGTACGTTATATAGGGAGTAAAATAATTTATGCTCCACTATGTACAAAATTATTCACCATAAATATTTGAATTAAAGGAAAATGTTAATTGATCTTCTAAGAAGAATAATACATATATTTAAAATAACTTTGATTATAATAATCAAATTGAAAATAAGAATATAAAGTATTTTACATATGAATTTCTGATTAATTAGAGAAAAATAAAGGTAATATTTTTGCAGTATTAAAATACTTTCTAATAAACTTTAAGTAAAACTTTTTTTTTATTGCAAACATTATTTTCTTTTTTCTTTTTCTCTTCTCTTTCCCTCCTCTTCAATAAATTATTGATACTTTCATGGCAGTCAGTCTAGAGAGAGAATTAATGTAATTTTAATGCAATTCTACTTCAGCACTCCTTTCCTTTTAATAGTAATTTAGATTTAAGTGATCCTTTAAAAAATAAATGAATCCTTTTAAGATCTATTTCTCTTCAATATACTTGAAGACTTCTCATTAATGTTAACAGTGGGAGTAACAATGAAACATGCTAGGTTTAGGTATCCAAAAGCTAACATCTTCAAGTTTTTATATATGAAACTGTTGAGTGAGTTGTCCAAGGACTGTTCTTGCATGTCTGTTTTGCTGCCTTAGCTGTTTTAATTGTTGCAGTTCATCTATATCTTCGTTTTTAAACCCACCTTGACCAGAGATCATTACTTTGGGATTTTCTATTTTATATGCACCATGTCTTTTTGTTCAAACTTCACGATGCCCACATGCAAATTCATTAATTTCACCAGGACACGGAGAAGTGGAAGTTACCATCAATTGTGCAATATCCTACACATGGGTTAGGGCAATCCCCAATATCAGTACAGACAGGAGGATGAATGGATTGAGAGCAGCCCTAAAGAGAATGAAGTGGGAATACTAGTTGATTAAACAAATGGACACGAGCCAGCAATGTGTGCTTGCAGCCCAAATATCTGCATCCCTTGTTGCATAAAAAAGCATTATGGACAACAGGTCTAGGGAGATGATTCTGCCCTACTTTCCTCTGGCGACATCCCGCCTGGAGTACTGCATCCAGCTCTGGGGTTTACAGCATAAGAAAGATATGGACCTGATAGAGCAGTAGAGCAGACAATCACAGAGCCACAGGATGGGGCAGATAATGACCACAGTGACTCAACTGGTCCAACCTCCCTGCTCAAGGAGGGTGATCCTAGAGCACATGGCAGAGGATTGCATCCAGATGGTTCTGGAGTATCTCCAGTGAGGTTGACTCTGCAGCCTCTCTGGACAATCTGTTCCAGTGTGTAGTCACCCACAAAGTAAAGAAGGTGGAACTTCCTTTGCATCAGTCTCTGCCCATTGCCTCTTGTCCTATTGCTTGGCACCACTGAGAAGATCCTGGCTCCATCCTCTTGATACCGTCAGTACAGATACTGATAGACAATGATGAGGTCCCCTCTCAGTCATCTCTTCTTGGGCTGAACAGGCCCAGCTTTGTCGCACTTGGACACAGAAATAATGACACAGACTCTGAGTTCTCGTTTGATGCCAAAATGGCAATTCCCCCTTAGGGCTCCTGTTTTATTTATATCTTTTTGAGAATACCCGTGGATTGGAAGATGAAGTTACCACCTTCAAATCACACTGGTTAAAGGAAAAGTCCATCAAACGTCTCCGCCTTAGGAGAAAGAATTCAAACAATCTGGGCCGGTTAGCATAACATGACCATGTTTACAGAATGTGCCTGAGAATTCTTATCTACAGCATTAAAACATGGAGAAACTGAAAAACTCAGGGCGACACAGCTTCTTCAGACTTTCCTCGTAAGAGAGATGTTCCTGGCCCGCAATCTCCTTTGTTGCCCTCCACTGGATCTGCTCCAGGAACTCCATGTCTTTCTTGTACTGGGGAGTAAAGAACTGGACTCAAAACTCAAGATGTGGCCTTTCCAGGCCTGAGTAGAGGGGCAGGATTACCTCCCTCAACCTATGTGTTTCCTAATGCAACATTTATGACCAAAGAGCTAGAATATCTCTCCTAGGAAGAAAGGCTGAGAGAGTTGGGATTGTTCAGCCTGGAGAAGAGAAGGCTCTGGGGTGATCTTATTGTGCATTTTCAATACTCTAATGGGGCTTATAAGAAAAGACAGGTATTTTAATAGGGCCTGTACTGACAGGACAAGGATCATTGGTTTTAAAGTGAAAGAGGGTGGATTTAGGTTGAATACAAGGAAGAAACTTTTCTTATGCTCGAGTTGGTGAGACACTAGAGCGCGTTTCTCAGAGGTGATGTCCCGGTGTTGGATGGTTCCAAGATCAGGCTGAAGGGGGCTTTGAGCAACCTGATCAACTGAAAGACATCCTTGCCCATGACAGTTGGACAAATGCTCTTCAAATATTCCTTTCATCCCAGACTCTATGATTCTATGGTTGTAATTTCAAGAAAACTTCTCAAAACAAGTCTTAATTTATTATATGTATCAAAATTACTGGTTTCAAAATTTATTCCTGTTTGGATATAATTAGGTAGTATTGTGAATATATATTTCTGGTGGTTAGGAAATAGTCTTCCTAAACTGGGAATCTGAACTCCTGATGGCCAACAAAAGGAATAGAAAAACTCAGGGGGAAAGAGAAGCTCTTGGGGAAACTTCGACTTGCTATATCTTTGTGCTTACACTCCTTTTATATTTTTTTAAATCTCTTATTGAACAGTTAAAGTCCCAAGATAGCCTTGAAGTTCAGTATTTGAGGATGATGTAAAAACTTATGATCTTAGTAACTCATAACTTGATAATTTAATGAGTTAGTCTAATAAACAGGCACGTAATTAGGGCTGTGAATGTGGCTGAGTGCAGCACTGAAGGTGCAGATGAAACAAGAGTTGCTACGTGTGCTGTTCTGGCTGTGTACAAAGCAAGTGGAAAGCCCTTGAGATAGCAAGATTCTCACTCTAGCATTTTGGAGTAAAGAACAGTTGGAGCTCATGATGCCAGTTTGTTCCCCTGATGTAACATCCTGAAAAAAGTAATGCTTAATATCTGGACTAGACTTTCACTTTCACTTTTAGGAGCCTAGCCTATCTCTGCAGTCAGGCTGCAAAAAGGCAAAGTGAAAAACTCCAGCTGAATTAGATGTCTGTGTATACTGAATTCTGTGAGCACTGATACCACGAGCTCTCCAAGCATTTCCAAGCAGGATTACTATTTAGAAGTGTGCACTTGGGCCAATTCTGAGAGAAGGTAAGATATCTGTACTCATTGAAGAAGTCTATTAGCTTCAACAAATTTTGAATTATGTCCTATTATGTAACCCTATGCTTGCTTTAAATCATATCGTAGAATCATAGAATAGCTTAGGTTGGAAGAGGCGTTACAGATCATCTGCTTCCAATCCCCCTGCCATGGGGAGGGACACCTTCCACTACACAGTGTTACTCAAAGCCCTGTCCAGCCTGACCTCAAACATGTCCAGGGATGGGGCATTCACAACTACTCTGGGCAACCTGTTCTGGTGTCTCACCACCCTCACGATAAATAATTTCTTCCTGATATCTAATCTAAACTTACTCTCAGTTTGGAGCCGTTCCACTTTGTCCCATCACTACATAGCCCTGAAATAAGGCATCCTCCATCTTTTTTGTGGACTCCCTTCAGGAGGGCTGCACTGTGACGTTGATAGGTCACTCCCAGTCACAGCTGATACAATTACTTTGGGCTTTTGGCATCTGTAGATGGATAAGCAGTTAGAGACTCTTTAGTGTAGCTAATTCATTAAACATACTGCAAGGCAGTAATTTTTATGTGAATGAATAGTGAATAGCTGAATAGTGTCTGATAATTGACTAAAAGGTCTTTTAATAAAATACCCTCCATGTATAATTTAATTTTTGAAAATGAGCCTGAATTGTTTTCTGGGTAAGAACTTGTTAAAAAAAAATCCTTCTCGCTGTTTTTAATGAACTGTAACTCAGTTACCTTACCTTTTTTTTTTTCAATAGGACTGCATAGTAGAATAACAGGTGAAGATGCTTGCCATTTGTATGTGTCATCAGCCATAAAATTAAACTGTAAGAAAGCAGAGTGCCTGCTGGGAAGGAAGAGCTGTGGACTTTTACAGTGAATAACCAAAACCCTTTGTTTGTCAAGTGAAAGACTTCTCCAATGAAGATACTTCTGTGCCCTCTGGTGAGAGCTGCTAGTATTTAATGTCTTTAGTTACGGCAAATGCCACGTAAGAGAAAATCTAAACTAAGGTTTTTACATATTGTGTATAAGAACACTGCACTTTAACCTTATGTTTTATCATCTTACTGGATTAAGAAAAAGAGGAGAAGTTTGGCTGCTGTGGTATCCAGGAGTGGATGTCTTATGCTGACACAACACTGAAGTTTTTCTGCTTTTTAAGAAAAATTTTCTCTAGTGCAGTTATTTAAATGGTGGCACAATATTGTGCAACAGCAGCAGGTGCATTGAAGAAATACCATAATAAAAAACATTTTCTCCTGGAGCAGAGTGCTCTGTTCACTTGTTTGAGTCATGGCTATGTTTAATCTTTACATATGTGCACATAACCTCAGTAGAATCTAGTCTTTGGCATTTATAAAAGGCCGAATTTATTCTCATCACTTTTATCATCATGCAAAGTATCTCCAAAGAGTATTTCAACTTCAAGTTTGAGTTGAATTCTGGAGGTACCCACATTCATTTTTAGCAGCATAGTTTATAGTGACAAAAAGAAAAGACTCACGTCATTTAACTTTCATAATGTTGGAAAGAATGTCTTTAATCTGGTGTTTAGATTCCCTCAGGAATCAAAAGGGGAAAAAAAAGGCATAATTTTTCAGGGAATGATTCCTCTCCAAATGCATTCTGTGATAGGACTGGGTTATAATACATAAGAGAAAATCTGTGTATGTGTATGAATATATGCATGGTTTGGTAAAGAATGAAGTAATAAAACAAGAAACTTCACTTGAATCCTCTAAGCTCAGGTTTGTTACTGCAATATCTCCACGGCAAAACTGTGTTTCAATAGAATAACTAATTAATTTTTTCTTCTTTTTTTTTTTTTAAATCCATGTTAATCATTGTTAACAATTGGTTAGGAGACGTGTTACTGAATTCCACTGTATTGGAAAAACGTAAAAAGATTATGATGACAATTCACTTTCTACTCTTACTTGTCATTTGTATATAGTAGAAAGAAAGGCATGTTCAAAGGTCTTCTGAACTCTAAATGTGCTGTTGGCTAATATCTAAGGTTATAAATAGACACCCATTCCTGCAGGCAAATGTTGTCTTATGTAAAGTACAAAATCAGTTCCATGAGCTGTATTATAATCAATACTTACTTAAGACTGCCAGTTTTTTCTTGTACATATAGGATGCTCTGTGTTCAATCATATTGTGTAATTATACTATTCAAATATTTATGCTCAGTCTAATACAGCTTTGAAATTATAACACTTCTTGGTACAAAGATAAACATGATGAAATACATCCACTATAGAAAGGAAGTCTGTATGATTTGCTGTGGTGTATTACTCTATGATCTGAAAGGAAAAACAAATATTTGGTTTGGACTGATTGTGCCACCTGAACAATCTGCAAAAACATCTGTGTAACTCCTTTTGAACAAAAATTACGCTTTGAGCATTTGATTAACAGAAACAAAATAATTTAATGACAAATATAATAATATGCAACTAGAGGATAACAACAAGAAAATCCTCTGTGATCTAGTATCTCACTCATCAGAAGTAACAGAGGAAGAGAAAAGCTTCATGTATGTCTAGTCAGGTACAGGAAAGATATAAGTAAAAGTAAAAATATAATCGTAGGGTGTGTTGCTGATAACTAATGTAAAAGTATAAAATTCAGTCTGAAAAGCCCTGATAGAAAGTTAGATAAGCTTTGTTTGACTATCTTTCTTTAACCATTAACATTTTTTTGAACAAGTATAAGGGGCAGTTTATATAAATAAAGATATAAACAGAGATAAATAAAGATGGCAGATATAATGCAGATATAAATAAAGATGGCTTAATATAGACAAGCATACAAAAATCCAGAAAACAAAACTAATCCTTAATCTCAAGTGCAATGCAGAAAACAAAAAATAAACAGGCATAAAACACCTGTAAATAAATATAGGCTGAAAATTTAGAAAGGATTCCAGTCAACAGAACAAGTGAACCTTAAAAATTTTCCTGTTAGACATAAAACGGATGAAAACTAAAGACCTGTTTTTTAAAAGTAAGTTTTCTGAATCTCTGAAAGTGAATATTAGATCGTAATCTATTCTCAATGATCCTGGAAATTCCTTTAAGTTATAATTCATTTTTCTTCATCCAATTAATAATTGCTCTATGTTTTAATTAGTCTAGATCCCTTTATTAGGCCTATCATCCCTCAAGTGAGTCAACAGAACCTCCCAGTTTGGTACTGTCAGAAAACTTTCTGATGGTACTTTCAACTCCTGCACCCACGTAATTCAAAAATCTGCTGAACAGAACCAGCCGTAGGATTGAGCCCTGTGGAAGACTTTTGGTGATTGGTTGCTCATTCTCCTCAAGAACCTCAATCTGGAACTTGCCAGTGATAATCAAACCCCAAAAGAAACATGCTATAAGTATTATCATATTAATTAGTATATATTTCTTAAGATCTGTTAGAAGAGAATCTTTTCATCCTATGAAACTTTTAATCAAGGAATTTTTGGATAATTGCTTATAGGTATTGATTTCTTGGTCAATTACATACCATTTCTTCTTTTCCCCGTAGCTAGTGAGGGGTTTGGGTGGGTTTTTTCGGAGGTTTTTGTTTGGTTGCTTGGGTTTGGTTTTGGTTTTTTGTTTTCTATTTTTTGTTTTCGTTTTGGTTTTAGTTTTGGTTTTTTTCCTAACCTGATGTAATGTATATGAAGGAGTTGAACCCCCTTTGTCTAGGTTACACCTTATACATGTCAGTGAGCTCATACTGCCTCACTCCCATTAATGTTTATAGTATCACTTACTTTCTGCAGTGAGTCTGCTTTAAAGTCAGCCTTTCCTTTTATCTTTTCTAAGCTTTAAATAGTTAGTATCTTCAAGGACCTTATCTTCATTCTCTCTGCTCTTACTGTCTCCTGTTCAGGTCGATTACTTTTTCTTGGTTTCTTTTTCTTTCTCTCTCAATTTTTTTTTTTAAGTCCCTGTACCGTAGAGACCAGGAGAGCTACTCACACTGAATTTTTGAACTTTGCTTCTTCTAAATTGAGTGAATTTTATCTGTAAGCTTCAAGGATTTCTTTTTATTTGAAACAGATTGTGTAGATATAGGCTCCACCAGAGGTCCATTCCACACAGCTTGTGTCTGTCTAAGAGGCATGGGGAGATGAAGGCAGCAATAACCACCTTTGTACTCTACCCACCAATCAGCAGGTGAGCAGTGTCAGCCAGGAGTGTGTAAGCCAGCAATGATTTTTGCCTGTTTCTCTCACCTTCATCCATTAGCGTCCAATTTTTTTTTCCTTAATGCTCAATATGTTATAATCCCTTTCCTAGTAGCCAGCCAATGTGAGACATCAGTTTAAGAAGTCTTAATCAAGTGTTTTTTCTGACCAGTCAGGGACTACATACAGGACCAGGTGTCCCAGCATTAGAACTGCTGCCCAATCATGCCAATTTCTGCCTTGGGGTAAGAAAGAAGAAACCGGTGACCAGGGCAGGGAATACAGAGATGAGGTCAGCAATTATATGTGGGTAGAATTATGTTCATGTGCCTCATACAGGCTTTTACTGCACCCTTAGGTGCCTATAGAAAGCCTTTTAGGAATCCATTCTCTACTATTCTTGGGCTAGAAATGTCTAGAAACTAGGAAAGTATAAGAAAAAAACTGCCATAATCCAAGTAATGAAATAGCTGGACTGAAGGTGCTGAAAATGAAAATTTTGGATGTGGAGTCAAAATATAGCGTGGTGCTGTACATTACTGCCTAGAGATTGTCACCAGGCGTGCTGATCCATGGGGCCTTCTCAGATGTGTGTGAGCATACAGGCTCCTCCGGGTGCAGTGTCTGTGTTGCAATCAGTGCTTGAAGGCGTGGTTGAATTACCAGACTTGCTGATAAATATATAATGCTAATTCTTTAGTAGATAATCTATTGGCCTTGAATCTTTATTGATGTAATTAATTTCTCAGTGCAGAACTTCTTTTTCCCTATTCCACTCTCCCTTCCAGGTTCAGGCTGATTCCTGGGGTAGCGCAATACCTTACTCCCATTCCCTTGTCAGAAATTAACAAATCTCTATTTTACAGTTCCAGAAATATGTGTTAGCAAAGAAGTAAGAAGCAAAGATACATTCTACTTAGACATTTGATTTGTCTTTGGTCAAAAGTAGCACATAACAGTAAACATATGATGTGTGTATTTCCCTGTTGCACTTTCTTATAACAGTTTCTGGGGCTTCTTTAGGATTAATGTCCTCTGAGATCTATCCAGTGCACTGCAGGTCTTAGCTAGAGATAGTATGACTAGATTTGAATGAGCACATAAACAAAATGAAGAACCAAAATAATTGTAATCCAGGACCTGGGGGTTGTATAACTAGGACATAGAACCATAGAGTCCTATTTCTAAGCAGGAAAAATCAATTCAGGTACAAAAGTGTACTGAGAGTTTGTCTAAATTGGAAGAACTTGTTATATACAGGTGCATAACCTGGATAAATATCTTTTTAAATCTTCAGTGTAAGAGCCACCATGAAACTTAACTCTCCATACATATATCAAAAATATGTGGGCAGGGGTATGGACTCTAATGGATCAGATGAGCAGTGCCAGAAACTGCCTGCATCTATTAAATGATAATAGGACCCGGGCTGACTGTCTCAAAGGTAGCTATAAGACATTCAGGTTATCAGGCAAGAAAGGTGAATCTCATCTACAGAGTAATAAGAAATATTATTTGTATTCTCCTTTTTATATGGATTTTAAATACAAATTTAATCAACCTATTTTTTGAATGTGTAAAGTAATTGATATTTTCTTGGTGAAAATACTTTGCCTCAGTAGCAAATTAAAAAGTAAATCAATGGTAAACAAATTTGTATGTACATTCATCCCTGTTATGTATGTGTGTACTTACATCCTAGTTTTTAGGTCAATAAAGAGAAATGGAGCAGTTGGTTTTCAGCTCTTGTATTTTGGTAATAAAGTTAAATAAAAACGTTGCCTGGGGAAAACTGTACTTTATTAGGTTAACTGGTAATGTAAGACTTTTATAAGATGCAACATAATTTATTTATATTTTATGACTTTCCAGATAGCAATTAAGAATTATATCTCTGCCCATAATAACTGATGAACTCTTAAAGTAATCATCTAAACTATGTCTTCTCTCAAAAACAAGAACCCAGTTTGCAGTTGTATAGTAAATTAAACATGGCTGTGGAGTAGCTTTGATAGTGTTGTCAGTAATTCCCTGATACGATTTAGGTCATCTTTCCAGTTTGTTTGGCGCTTTTTTTATTTACAGAGTGGGCAGTAGCCTAAAGAGGAAATCAGAAATGTACAATAAAGGGAATCAAAACCTTACCCATACAGTCATTCCTATTTTGATAAATCATACTGGTATATGGTAAGGATTAGTCTAACCTTTACAGTAAAATTATCACTATATGTGTTTCAACATTCAGCTTCGGTCCAGAATCTGCTTAACATGCTACAGGTTTGATAAATACTTCAGGTTCAAAGAGTTCATGATTTGTTTGTTAAGTTGTGAACACTGAAAGATGTCCATATTGCTCACGTGGACGCATCTCCTAGAGTGGACTACTTTCACCACAGCATTTTTTCCTGGGTCCCATTCTGATCCCCTGACTTTCTGTGTCTTCATTACTACTTTTGTGGGTTGTTCTTTCAGTAAATAATGTGAAGCTGCCACAGACCAACTGAGTGATGTTTTTATGCAATTGAGGGTGTGTCTTGAGCATGTTGTGAGGGCAGGAGGGTGCATAATTTGATGAAATAATGTTGGAGGACTGTGAAAAGAAGATGGGAGCGGTGCCTTCTGGGAACTGTTCCTGCAATAAAGTATCCCCAGAGTCATACAAACTGGACATTGTCCTGGAGAGAACAAACTAGAATGAGTCAAAACTGGAAGATGGATAAATCTAAAAATTAAGTAGTGTGTATATTCATGGAATTCAATTTTCAGAACTCCTCACCTGTCCTACCTTATCAAGCAATGTCTTTAAAGTCTTCAAGTCAGTATTAACTGGTGTGTTCAGAGAACTAATCAGTTTTCTTAGAATTTTAAAATTGCTTTTGTGAAATTCTTATTTTCTAATAATTAGCTTTTTAGCTTTCGTATCAACATTACTGCTTTTCAAGGAAAAAAACCCAATACAACAGTTTTTCAATTTATTGCTATTTAAAAGGTTCTCTATAAATCAAAGGCTTGGGGGCTGGGGGAAGGGAGACAAATTATGCTGAGCAAGCAACTTATTCATCAAACAGGATAGATAATGACAGAACTTGTTTAACATATTTTTTCTGATAGCTAATGAGAAGGCCAGAGAAAATTATGATTCATGAGCTCATAAGCATACTCAAACTCAAAGATAACAGGCAATGAAACTCAGGAATAAACTGAGAGGGAATGTTCTGAATGGAGAGCTAGGAGCATCCTTTATTTGTTTGATTTTTTTCACCTGAAGACAGGTTCTTTCTGTAAAACTTTGGCTAGTCTTAACATACTGTGATTGGCTAGCAGGAAAATTCTTATTTTAAACATATACAATGCTTCAAAAGGTTATATTGTGTATAGTATAATATGTATGTAGCTTATCAATACAAGGTTAAATATTAGAATAACATACTATACATATGTTGAGAAATATTGTGGATTATGAATAGTTTGTATCATTTATTAAAATTAAAATTAAATATATTATTCAAAATTTATGTTGTTTTTATTTGCTCTAACCAGTTATCTGTTTCATTTATTGTTTGAGAATCACTGCTTTTATAAAGGTTGTTTAAATCAGTGGGAAGAGGCACTGACTGAAGACTTTTTATATGAATGTACACACAGACCTTACTCAAAAATTTAGAATTGCAGAATGTGGTAATTGAACAATCTCTGTGCTGAGGCCATACCCAACCATGAGTTGTACAAAACCTCAAATTTTTGGGACAAGTTTTTCTTACCATCTTACTTTCAGTTTTTTGAGCCATAAGTGCATTTCCAGGAAGTATAACAGCAATTATGATTACTTTTTACCACACAATTAATCTGTTAAATGGTGCCATTCTTTAGATAAATTGCTGCATTTCTAAATTCATGTAAGCCTTGCCAAGTGGGAGCTTGCAGTGTAATTTACATATTATTGGAGATAGTTTTTTGATGATAAATACAAAGAGCCACAAGAGCTTTAAATAGACATTTGACTTGTAATTAAGAATTGTAATAATGAAATGCCATGCTTGACAAGTTTTATTTAAATAATTAAAATCTTCAGGGTGAAGGAAGTATTACGAGAAATTGAATTGTTTTTACTAATGTCTGACTTCTGCTCATAGCCATTACTATCTTTTGGTTGTATTCTGACCAATGGGCGAGCATCTTTGGGTATTTCTCAGGCCATATCCCATTCAAAGTCACAATCATGATATGACTAGTACTGACTCCTGTGCCTGAAGTTCTTCATGCAATAATGAAGATTTAGAAAGGAAACTTGAGTGTCTTCCGTTCTCTTTGTCTTACTAAATCCATGCCTCAGAGCTCAGGAAAAGTATGATCAGATCCAGGCTCTTTGGCACAGAGGTTATAGGCACTTGCACTTGTGGCAGAATAACTGGATTTTCAAATTTTCAGAGAATGTGAATACCTGCAAGCGGATTAGTTGATTTACTTTCTACTTCCACAGCAGATTGGATTGTCTCCTCTCCAGTACTTCCTAACCCTTCATGTTTTTCTAAATTTACCCTAGATTTATAAGGCAAGGTATAAATATTGCTAAATTACAATGACCAGTAGCAGCTTCGAGAAAAAAGAAAGCCTTATGTTATACTGCACGCATATTGGATATTCTAGGATGTGGGGGAAAGAGGGCGAGGATTTAGGTCTATTTTCTGGTGATGCTGGGTTGTTGTGTAATCAAGGACACAAAAGAAGAATTATGGGTATCTAAAAAACAGGTGAAAATGAATATTAGTTTAGTTTGTTGCTGCAGAGTTCAGCTAGAGAGGAGGAGAAAATAAGGGATTGCAGTGTCTTTATGGGTGTTTTCTGTCTATACACAGACAGGGTAATATGAAATCCACAAACAAGATGTTGAAAAATCAAAATAGAAAAGTTAGCTAGGAGTCATCCACATCTCTGGTTTTGTCCTAATTCGCCATTATAAAATTATTCTCTCATCTGTAATATGTGTTTGAGATTCATGAGCTTCATGAGGGTTTGGAATCTAGTTTTCTGGGTATGTGCCTAATGGTTAGGTTACTATGCCAAGAGCAGCTACTACTACCTTCTCTTTTGTCATATCCTCTTTTTCTTGATATATTTAAAAGCAGTTCTGCTTGAGCAAGTAATTCGAACTGTTTAAAATGAACCTCCGATTCAACTCAGAGGTTGAAAGGTCCTCTCAAGTGAGAGATGAGATTTGTTCTTGCACTTAGCAATTTTCACTCATCTGCTGTACAGGTTTAAGTGGAGAGTCTCTGAATAACTGACCTTTTTATCTTTAGAGAGTCCTTGACTAGAGATCTATTGAAGGTCATTCCTACAACCCATTAGAGCTTGAAATCCAAACTTCTTACTAAGTAACAGAATCAAAATGGTTTTAGTAGTTAAATCTCGCTTGATTATTTGTGCATAATGTAAACACATACATCTGATACTCACTTTACACTCATTTTCAATTTAACAGAGATACATAAGCAATTTGAGAGAAGCCAATTAGTAAATGTCCATTTAAAAAGTAAATGAATAACACCCCAGAAGAGCATTCAGTTACAATAAATCATGTAGATATCCATGTTGGAGTGACATGGATGTCTACATTACCTATGCACACCTAAAGTTATGAAAAACTTATCTTAGCCATTGCACCTAGACCCTAACTTTTGTTTACATTCTTTTAGATGGCATAGATTTTACGGATATTGACATGAAGGAAAATTAATTTCTTTGATTTTATTTCCTTTCTAAGAACATGGATCCAATTTTTAGTGCAATTAATACTGATTTACTCAAAATTTAATTTTTTTATGCGTTGACATTTTTATTTAACTTTGCTTTATTCATATCAATTTTATAAAGAAATTTCTAAATCTAGGAGGAATACAAATAAAAAGCACCAGAAGGGAACCTCGTATTGATTAAACTGGAAATTAGAGCTCAAGGTAAGCCACTTATTTTGGAATGAAGGCCACATAAAAAAACGTAAATGTGTTAAATTTTTTCAGCTTACTTTCTTGAAATGTATTTCTGATTTTTTTTCATAAAACTTCTCGTTTTAATAATTCCATATGATTTTACACATTACAGGGCTCAAAAACATTAGTGTACTTTTCTATGGATACTTAACAATATTTAAAGCCAAAAAGAGGTAGAACTATAGACAATATAGTTCCAGAAAGATTGTGGAGATGGCATAATTATTATCTCAAACAAAAAATTGGAATAGTCATAGAATTAAAACATTTGGCAAATTATTATGCAATTTTCTAGAAATATTTCCTTTATCTACTTTACGTTTCACATTCCTTTACCATTGTTTTTAGAAAATGAAAATTAATGAGAATAAGAGTAAAAAATCTCAGTAGAACGATCTGAAGTGCATATCATTTTGCATTAATAAATTATCTCGTGCTTTTTAAATGGTCTTGTTTCTTGAAGAGGTAGTAGTATTTTTAAAATTCTCTGCTTTAACAGAGAATTTTAAAGTTATATTAAAGATTTTTTGTATATCACTGAACTCTGATTTATGGATTTCTACATAATGCTGGCATCTTGAATCATTCTGGTGTTAACAGCCTGTAGGTTGTCACAGTTTGAGAAGGCTGTAGAGATGCCCCTGTTATGTTCGTGACTTTTCCGTGAAGTGTGCTAACATATAAGATGACTTGATGATATTTTCTTTTAAAACTACTAATGATTCTAGATAATGTTATTGCAGACTGAAGTGGAAGCAATCTTTCAGACAAACAAATTATCCTAAACTTGTGAAGCTTTCTTATCTCAAGACACCATTGCTTTTATTCTGGATTAATACCTTTCTTTAAAATCAAGAATCACAGAAGGGTTGAGGTTGGAAGGGACTTCTGGAGGTCATCTTGTCCAACCGCACTGCACAAGTAAGGCCACTAAGTGCCGCCTTGTGTCAAGAACATTATTTAGACAGGTATTGAATATCTCTAAGAATGGAGGCTCTGCAACCTTCCTTGGCAGCATATTCCAGTGCTCAGTCACCTTCAAAGCAAAAAAAAAAGAAAAAAAAAAAGAAAAAAAGAAAAAAAAAGAAAAAAAAAGAAAAGTGTTTCCTGATCTTCAGAGCAAACCTCTTTCATTTCAGTGTATGCCCATTTGTCCAGACCTGTCACTGGGCACTACTGAGAGGGCCTGGCTCCAACCTCTTTGCAGCCTTCCTTCAGGAATTCATATACACGGGTAACAAGCCCCCCAAACCTTCTCTTCTCTAGGCTGCAATCCCAGCACTCTCAGCCTTCTCACACATGTGAGGTTTTGTAAGTAAAGACTGGGACAGAAAAAGGCACTCTATATCTCACACTGTAACCAAATCATGGAGCATTGGCCCCACATTTTCCTTTTACTGCCTCTGCATTCGTAGATCCCCCTTTATTTGACATCCAGATCATATTCCAGCTGGGCTTTATCTTTCATAGCTTCATCCCTGGATGCTTACACAATGTTTCTCTATTCCTCCCAGGTTATCTAACTTTGTTTTCACACTCTATTTGCTCTCTTTTTATTTCCGAGTTTGGCCAGGAGGCCTTTGTTCATCCACACAGCCCTCTTGGCATTTTTACCTGACTGATTATTAATTCGGGATGGAGGTCTACTGAGCTTGTATGAAGTGATACTTGAATGTTAACTAGCTTTCTTGGGCCCCTCCCCTCTAGGAACTTACCTCCTGGGAGTCTACTGAACATATCTTTGAAGAGGCAACAGTCTGCTCTCCCCTTAACCAGGCTTGTGGGACTTAATTTTCATTCTCCTCCCTGACCTCAGGATCCTGAACTCCTTCATCTTATGAGCCATAGACAGGGTTGCCTTTAATCTCCACATTGCCAATGATGCCCTCAGTCCCCTCACTGGTGACTCTCAGATCCAGAAATGCACCTCTCCTCATTCACTCCTCTATCACTTGCAGGAGGAATTTATCACTAATACACTCCAGGAACCTTCTAGATTGTGTATGCCTCGGTGTGTTGACCCTCCACAGATATCCTGGTGATTGAAGCCCCCAGTGAGGATCAAGGCTTTCAAATGTGAGACTGCTCCTATTGGTCTTATCCACTTGTTCTACCTGGTTGGGTGGCCTAAGCAGACACCCACTATAACATCATATTTGCATGTCATTTCCTTAATTCTAAATCAGAAGCTCTCCATCAGCTCCAATTCCACCCTCAGGAAAAATCTGCAGGCAAAACTCTCTAGGAAATAAATTAAATAATTATGTGCCCCCCTTTGTATTTTTTTTGGCCTCATTTTACAAGGAAGGTGACTTCCAATTCTCTCTATATAACTCTTGAACCTGTTATCTTATTTCAGTTGCACTGAAGGAAGAAGAGATTTCAAAGAGAGGAATTCGCAACAAGTTTTCTAAAGAGTAGCGTCCAGGTAGAGAGAAAAGAAAATGAATGTGAAAAGCTTCTATGACAAGTGTTGTGGTTAATCATGCTACAAGTACTTAATCAGAACACGAATATCTGTGTATCAGCCTAGCAAATGCTGCTTTTCTGTCTGACTAGTGCTCAGGGATGTCAAAGAAGTGAGGTATTATGCTGAAGGAGAGTCTGCAAGGAAAATGAAACAGGAGGAAAAATCACAGAGATTTGGAAGAATATTGAGACTTTTGCAGATTGACAATGTTATGAACTACAGGAATTATGACAGAAAATAATGGAAAAGAGGTTATCTCTCTCTCACAGAGATAAATAATCCCTCTGATTATTAAATAGAACATTTATTTTAATTTTTAGTTTTCTCCAATTACTAATGTTGCACAATTTTATCTGATGGAAAGAACTTGACTGACAATCTTGATAATCAAATTCATTAACAAAGGTTACACAAAGCTGAAACTGTTCTAGTTTCAGCCTTGCTTACTTCCAATGAGTTAAAAATATGATCTGAGGAAACACTGCAGGAGGTGAGAAGTCAATTTGTGCTATCATCCTGTGAAACGTTGTTTCTGTGCTGTAACTACACATACTCTTGACGGTACTTTTTTATCATGCACAGTTCTCCATCAGAAAGTGGAATGCTTGTTTTGCATAAGCCATCTAACAATCTGGACAATTTCCTAACCAAGGATGCATCCGAACAAATGACCTATAACTTCAAATAAATGGTGCTCATTTGTCATTTAAGCCTACACTATTCTTGCTGAAGGTCCTTTTTATTATTACCACTATTCTATTAACAGTGATTTTGGTAAGTAGTGAATAAACTAAATAAGTACCTGCATGCACTGAAGTGTTAATAAAATATAAAAAGCCCTATCTCTGCTGAGATTTATAAGCCTTTTTGGTCAAATTTTCAAACAAGCAGAGAGAAAAACATTTGGTATATTTTGAAAGGGAATCTTGAAATTCAGAAGTGAAACTGTATTAAAAATTAAAACCAAATGTTCTTATGCTCACAAAACAGAAAGATAAAAAATTATGTTAAGACAAACCCTCAGGAATGTCTTACCCAGGATGCCAGTGTAAAGGAATGTTAGAAGGCTTTCCCCTGATCAAGGAGGTTTGAGTTAGAGAAGACACAGGCAAACAATATTCACAAGTCCATGGGCCCTCATGGGATGCATCCATGAGTGCTGAGAGACCTGGTGGACGCTATAGAAAGGCCTCTCCTGATCATCTTTGAAAGGTCGTGATGATCGGGAGAGGTGCCTGAGGACTGGACCCAGGGAACTACTATCCAGTCAGCCTCACCTCGATCCCTGGAAAGGTGATGGGGCACCTCATTCTGGAGGCCATCTCTATACACATGACCCTAACCCTAACCCAAATCACCCCCCACCCTCCTAAATACGCTTCCATGAATTCCTGGAATTTGGACTGTAAGTTCAACCAACTGCAGGAATTTGAGACAAGATAAAGATACTACTACTGTCCAATTATCTCAGGCCTAGAGGGGAGGTAAACAAGGCTGGGAGAGAAGAACATATCACTGTAAGTAGTCCACGGGGGAGGCCAGCTCAGCAGCTGTGCTGCAGGTCAGCTCTGTCTGGGTCTGGCAGGGGAGGTCATAGCGCACCGACTGAAGATAGGAGGCCCACGGACTCAAGAGAAAGGCTGAGCATGGGACTAATTAGCATTGGAAGTGAAGGAATCACTTAACCAACAGAATAAGAGAACAGTGTAGCCAGTAGCATTGACTGATTATTTTGCTGAAATGTATAAATAGTGAAAAGTTTTGAATGACGTCAAGACCCCTACCACTAAGAAACCCAGGGTGAAGAAAGATCCAATGGGATGCAGCTGGATCCATGAGTGGTGATATTTTTCTACCTAATCTGTCTCTTTCTCACTCTTTCTCTCTCCCCTCCTCTGCCCTTTCTCTTTTCTTTCTGTCTCTCTCAACCTCATATTTATTGTTTAATAAAATCCATACTATTGACTCTGGCATATGGTCTCATTTGGACCTTAATTTGGGTAGAGGCATCTGTCAATAACTGGATTTTAACAGTATCCTGGGGAGCATTAGGAAAAGCATTGCCAGCAGGTCTAGGAAGGTGATCCTGCCTCTCTGCTCATCCCTGGTGAGGCCATACCTGCTTGAGCAGGGAGGTGGGACCAGATGACCCACTATGGTCCCCTCCAAATTTACCCACTCTGTGATTCTGAGTATGTAAGGATAGTATCTGCATACTTTTGATACCTTTGCTGTCAGGATTTTTCCCACTTTATGGATCATGACATCTTCCCACAGCCACAAATAAATATAGCTATATTGACTGTAATAGTGACTGCATAGTAATCCCATTGCATGATGTGTGCCACAAATGGGTCTTCAAAGGAAAGAACAGGTCCTCAGTACAGAAAATTGATCCGTTTTCATACCAAGTAGCTTGCTAAATTCTTTGGAGGATGTCTCTCGGCACCTAGTCTCAGAAGACAATTTCACTGTGCCCTAAATACTAGGAAACAGCTGTCTTTTTGAATCAGTGCCTTCTTCATGAAATGAACAGTAAAAAAAAAATCCCAGTATTTTAACATTATTAGTACTTACCTTCTGGTGCCTCTCCACTGCGCATATAGTTTTCCTGTGAATACATTGCTGATGGATCTAATTTCACCTATAAATTGTATAATAATTTTTAAAATATATTTTTCTGGAGTGCAAAACCAAAAATTTTCAAAGCTGAACCAGCAGGCATTTGAGTAGGTTATCAAATTAAACTCCATACCTTCCTATACATCAGATTTATAGAACAATTACCAATATAAAAATTGCCTGACAATAAGAAAGCATTGCCACTTTAAAATAGCCAGAACTTGGATAATTTTTGGACCATTTAAATTAGGAGAATTTAATGGTGGTGTAATGTACTGAATTTGACACAGTCATTTTTATTCACTAAAAGTAAATAACACATTGTTTCTCTGAGAAGAGTAAAGAAACTGTGGGAAACTAGTTCCATTCTCACATCCTCAAGGCGTTCTCAGGCAGAAGCTGACCTAAAATTTCCTCTCTGGGTTTCTTTCAGGACAGTGTGTGTTGTCCTTTCCCCAGCCGTGTTCAGACTGTCTTATTCTATTTCTCAGTACCATTTTCACTCACAAAATGCACAAACATACTCAGGCATTGTTATTGAACACTGTCCAAGAGGAAAGAAATTAATAATCTACACATCTTTAATTAGTGAATTGATTTACCTATTTGGCTTTAGAAGTTGTGTGCTTTCCTTTTGGTTTGGGGGCTATCTATTGTTTATTTCAATTAATCTGAACAAAAGACAATTACTAGCCTTAAGATCTTCATGACTTTTGCTTCCAAAGTACATATTAATGCACTCATAAATGGAGAATAGAGGCTATATAAACAGCAATTTTGTTTCCTACTTGCTTCCTTTCTGACTTTTATGCCTGTAATAGAAGAAGAGATATGGTATTTTTAGACTTGTAAACAGTCAGCTGTATATTAGCTTTCAGATTCCTGATCACCTGTTGCCAGCTTTTGTTCTGTGTTATGATTAAATTTTATTTACATTTAAAAAAAATAGAAAAGAAGTAAAGTTTTAATACCAAATAAGTTAAAACAGGGTTCTTCAACTTTATGTACAATTAATAATCTGCCTTTAAGTTGGTTGGCACAAAATGTCTAAAATCTAGAGTCAGCAATGAACTATACATTATAAGAGCTTCAGCATGGAGTTTTCTATTAGTTTATGATCCCATTATTGGATGCACAAATGGGACATCCAATTTAGTAATGGCTTATTAACTTTTTTCAGTGTTAATAATATTAGGTAAAAAGGGCCTTAGAATGCAAAACCTTTTAATCATATTGGACAACTATAAAAGGAAAAAATCTTTCATTCTGACATTCATATTTTTTAGTAGGGATGTGGCTATTCTACAAGCAGTGATCTGTGCCAGGCCTGTGACAGTATCAGTAATTACCTCCATCCAGTTGTGATGGGAATGAAGCTGTCATTTGTCTCTATTATGGCTGAAAATTGAAGCTGCCTCACACTTTATCCAGCAAATGAAATGCTTTAACTATGACTGTGAAAGACTAAGAAAAAATCCCTAAAGTAAAAACTATGTCTACTCTTCATGAAAATTCTGTCATGATGAACACTCTCTTTGTTAGAAAAATCTCAGATACACAAAATAGACAGATACTGGTACATGAGTATTCTCTACTACTGTTTTGGTTGATTATATTTTACAAACTGTCTTCAATATGAAGACATATATGAATATAATCAATATGAAGACATATACAAGTATAATCTGTATCACACTATTTTATATACATTTTTTTCCCATTTCTGTTTGTGATGGATGAAGCTGTTGACACAAACTGCTTTCTGGATACAGAACAGTTATAGTTTTACTTTCTATTATTTGAAAAATTTTCTTCCCATATTAGCATGAAGTAAGGAACTAAGAAATATCAAGTTTTGTCAATCATTACTGTTAAAGAGACATTATAGTACCATCTTTGTATATATATATATGTATGCCACCTTAATTCCTGAGAGGGAGTTGATTCTACGTCTATTGACTTCAGTACCCGTTGGATAAATCTCCTAGTGAGAAACTGACTCACAAGGGATAACTGAGTACTAACTAAAACAACTGTAGTTACATCAGACACACACATATTGTCAGGGGAAGTTGAAATGAAGCTCTGGTGGAATTGTTCATTATCTGAACTGTCAGTGACTGCCTTATGATAGTTCGTGTGGGTTGCTAGGTAGATCATACCAGTGTGTCTGCAAGCTAGCTTGGAAAATTATATCCCATGTACACCCCATAAATTTTGTTAATATGGACATGACCATACAAAAAAAATAGGTTTTATTTTTCGATCTTTCTTACTGTTTTTTTTTAACATTTAACCCTTTATTATCTAGCAGAATGTAGAAGCTGTCTAGCTGAGAAAGAAAAGCAAACTGCCATGCCTAAGCCCTGCACAGCCACTCACACACTCCCCCCTGATGGGATAGGGAGAGAACCAAAAAGGTAAAACTGGGGAAAGTCACAGGTTGAGATAAACTGTTTAATAGATAAAGCAAAAGCTGCACATGAAAGCAAAAAAACCCAAGGAATTAACTCACAACCTCCCATGGCCAGGCAGGTGTTCAGCCACCTCTAGGAAAGCACAGCTCCATCAGGCGTAACAGTGCTTGGGAAGACAAACACGGTAACTCTGAACATCCACCCCTTCCTTCTTTCCCAGCTGATATGCTGAGCATGACACTATATGGCATGGAATATCCTTTTGGTGGCTCAGCTCTCCTGGCTGTGTCCCCTCCCGAATTCTTGTGAACTTTCAGCCTATTTGTTGGTGGGGTGGGGTGGGAAGCAGAAAAGGCTTTGACTCCATGCAACCACTGCTCAGCAATAAAAAAATATCCCTGTATTTTCAACACTATTTTCAGCAGGAACATAGAACACAGTTTCATAGTAGCTTCTATAAGAAAGAGCCAAAGCCTGCACAAAAACAAACAAACAAACAAAAACCTGAAATGCAAAAATAACAAAAAATTCATGAGCCAGTGACATTCATAAGTCCCATTTTAGAATTGGTCAATATGCCCTCGGATTATTAAAAGATGGCTGTTACTTTCATGGATTCATACTGAGAGCAAAGCTACAGGCATTCTTTATCATTCTAAATTGTACAAGTTAATACCGGCATTGTCTGAATCAAGAAAAAAAAAAAGAAAAATGGCAAAAAAATTCATACCATTAACAAAAAAAAAAGATTAAATTATTTTAAGAGCTGGAGAGGGACTTCCCCCTCCTGTCATTTTATTTTAGTACAATTGCACAAGGCCATAAAAGAAGTAATTTGTCTGAGCTTGCCTCACAAGGTCTCCTTTCCAGTGAAACAAGTTGCTCCTTCTGGTGATGTACTCCAGAATCAGAGCAGGAGCAAAGGAATCACTCCCCCAGCAGCTATGTTTCTCTTCATTTGCACTGAATAGTAACAACTCAAATGTAGATGTCCAGCTTGGTAATGTTCCAGTCTAGTAAAGAGGAATTCTTCCTGTAAGGATCCAGTTTTCAAAGATAAACAGGAACTGTTTGGAACAGACAGGTGTGCACAGGAATATATGTTTAATTTATACAGTCAATTCTGTTGTTTTAAATGATTAGCATATGTAAAAATATCTCCTAAGTGACCCTATATATCTTATCCTATATGAGATTCTGGAAGATGCAAAAGCTACTTCTATGAAATTTTCCTTTAGAAAAATTTCTGCAAACTTTTCTATACTTCATTATATAAAAGTATCTCAAGCTTCTTAAGTATGAAAAGTATCTTTCAGCACTGCTGTCTCACATACAAAAGTAAATGATTTATTTGCCAATGAAGAAGCTGTGAGACCTTATGGTATGCCTCTAGAACACACTGACATCAAGGCAGTTCTTTCAGTCTGTGACTTTATATGCTTAAAGTATCATCAGTGGAAGTAAAAGGCAGCTTTATCTTCTGGATGATATAATCCCATCGAAAAAGTGGACCAACACATTCTAATGAGAGTTCAACTCACCATGAATTGTGTCTTCTTCATGTCCATTTCCTCTGTGCTGATCTGATGTGACTACTTCTGCCCTTTCTGAGATGGAACATAAAGCTGAGATCCGGTTCAACTAAATTTAGGCACATAGAGAAATATCATAGATAAGAGGTGATGGCCTCTCTCTGAAAACTTTAGTTGTCTTGATAGAAAAACTGACCCTAAAATAGGAGAAAGTTAGGTGTTGAAATTAAGTTCTCAATTTCAATTCTGTTAAGTCTGGTTTTATATATGTGCAGGCATATATGATTTGCATATCTAAGGCTGTACAGTTAGAATAAGTCACCTAACTTTTCCTGTGTCCCTGTTTTGTTTAATTTGATGTGGTTTTATTGTCCTGTCGTGGTTTAATCCCAACTGGTAAAAAAGCACCACAGTCACTTCCTCCCTCCTACATCCGCAGTAAGGAGAATTAGAAAGAAAAAGTAGACCTTGTGTACAGTTTAATTATTGAAAAAGAAAAAAGAATGTGCTCAACACAGAAGAGAAGGGATAGATACTAAAAAAGCCGTATGTATTGCTTTTAACTTAAAAGTATCAGGGGTTTTCCAGTACCCTACCTTTCAGAACTCTTTGCTAAAAGTAAGAAGGAACATGACCTAGTGATTCACATTCACTTAAACTATGCATATTCCATTTTAGCTAAACTTTATACAGGGATTTAAAAAAAAAGTCACTCATCTAAATAAAGCATATATAAAATTATTTCCTCAGCATTAAAAAGTGTGTGTACCTTTCTTTTGCTTATTTTTTGTTTTATCTGAGATATATGTTAAATGGTTATTTAAATTCAGTCAAGCACAGAAATATTTGTTGCTAATTTTTTTGGTTTTACACAATGTGATCAGAAAACTGAAATTTTGACACTATCTTCATTTCCAAAGGGAAACAACCAACCAAGTAAGGTTCATAGGTTGTCAGCATTAGCACACAGCATTCACATCAGGTCATTCCTTAAGGGGAAAAATTGCAGTTGAACATTGCTGTGTGGAATCTATGTTGAAAATATTTTATTAGATCTGTAAAAATTATAAGAAGAATCACAGAATCATGGAATGGGTAAGGTTGGGAGGGACCACTGGTGGGGTCATCTAGTCCAACCTCCAATACTGAATTAGGGATTTTCTGCATCATCATACTCAGTCCCCATTTATCTTTGTGCACTTTAGTATGTATTCCTGTCACAGAGCCTCCTTATGGAACCAGATAGGAATATATTAGTTCAATAAATTCATACTGATTAACACTTGCTGTGGATCTGGCTCAAAAGATTTTGCAAAGACTATTTTTTTAGCAGCCTTATGACGTGAAAGTTCTGAAAAGAGTTTCACATTACTTACTCCCTGACAGGAACACTTATGTTTCTGAATACTTGTTTTTAGTTGGAGTTAACAAAAGTCTCACTTTTGCTCATCTTACTACATAGTCAAAGAAGCTTAAGAGGTGAAATTGCTATAGCAAGTTGGCATTACACTGAATAAATTTTATCCATTTTTGGTGCAATGCCATAGAGAGAATTACTTCCATACCCAGTTGTTCTCCTTCTGTGATAGCTAAATTAATTCTTGATACTACCAAATGCAAAAAATAGTATCCTGTAGGTGAAGTTTCCTATGAATAATAATAATAGTAAAGTGAATCTCTGCGATAAGAGATGTTTTTGCAACTTTTAGAGCATCTGTGTTTCAGTTTAGAATTTATAAAGCACTACAGAAAAAATGCAAACATGGGTTGAATTAAGAGCTAATAATTCTGTGAGTGCAAAAATACATCTGCTATTTTGGAAGCCCATTTTGTTTAGAGTGGGTCTGTCGATTCTTTCTAGACAGAATCTGATGAACAATATACAGGAACTAGAATTTTTTACTTTGGTCGAGGTAAAAGTGTTCAGAAGTACACGAGAAAATATTAACAGGAAAGAAGAGACTTAAAGATGTGTGGTTGAATAGAAACCTGAAATCCTTGTAATTCAGGAATATAACCCTGAATTATTTTCAAGGTTTTGAAGCTGAAAATCTGGATTTCTATTCCACCATATATGAAGACCATACTATATTTATTGTGTGTAAATAGTAGAACAGCATAGACGTGATAACTACAGACTATGCAATTCTCATGTCCAGAATTTTCTCATTGTTAATAGGTTTGTGTCCTTGCCCAGTCAGCTGAATATCATTGGGCTGTGCTTATATGTGCAAATGTACATCTACATTCAAGCTTTCTGCAACTGGTCTGGCTGAAAAATAACTGCAGAAGAATGGCTGGGGAAAAAAAAAGGTGCATTCAAATTTGCAAGTGCAAGCAAAAGTACAAAAGACTGAATTTAACTGCTAGGGGACTCAGCTTTCACATATGCAATTTTAAAGAATCATGCTTTATTATTAATATGTTTTTACATAGGGCTATAAGATAGATTTATAGAGATGAAAAATGTAAGTAGTAAGTACTTAAGAAGTAAATAATGAGAGATTTCTCTTTCATCTCATGATGTCTTCATTAATTACTTCACTCTTCACTGTTGCTAAGCAGAGTGATTGTATGCTTTGTTTCGTGGTTTGGTTTTGTTGTGTTTTTTCCCATATGCAAGAAGAAAAATAAAATGGTGCTTCAGATTTTTTTTAAAAATCAAAATTTATAATTAAGACATACTGAATCTTTTTTGCTCTTTCAAGCCCTCAGTCTTCTTAGAATAACTGCTGCTACAACATATTTTTTATTTTTGTTTAATATTAATTTGCTATAACCAAAAGCATATTTTGTCAGAAACAAATGGAAATAGCACAAATAAAAATAAAGATCACATTTTTTTCTCAGGATCTCTTATATTAAACAGAAACAATATTAACAATTGAGGAACTCAGCATATTTAGCTATATTTCTGGCATGAAAGACTACAGACAGTAATTATCACTAACAATCTCTGCAAAGCAATCTTAACAAATATACAAATATATGAGCATACAGGCATGCTGCAGTAAGGTCATCTCAGCACACAGCTGAGAGGGAAAGTTGGTTGTCACTTTTAATCATAGTTAAGCCCATACAGCCTCCAGAAATGGTAGTATTCTCAGTTTCCCTAGGCCTTGCATAAAAGTGACCTATTGGGTAGCTTTCTTTGACGAAGAGTAGATTTATTTGTACCTTTTGGCCAAAACTCTGGGTGTGGTAACTTGCCTTGGTGACACATCTGCTCATTAATTGTGTTTCATCTCTACTCTCTAGCTGATAGTTTGTTCTGGTAAATCCTCGTGATGCTACAAGAACTATCAAATAAAGTGCTGGACATAGTAAGTATTTCTTTTTTTTCTCTATCAACTAGGTAGGTTCTTATGCATACAGATACTTAGCAGGGTGTTTTCTAGTCAGCTTAAAAATGCTTTGAGACAGATTGTCAGGAGGCAAAACATGGCATAATTTTGATAAAATCAACAGGTTTTGCAGTTATTTTTGACTCACATTCCTCTTCTCAACTTTCTGCCGGCACTACTCTACCTTCTTTAATTTTTGATAGTCTGGGTTTATGTATTTTTTTAGATTACCGAAAGATATCAGGACTTTTTTTTTAAGAAGTTTTCAGTGTTTATATTTTCTTGAGAAAAAGAGACCTGAGTAATATATGTTTCCAAGAAATGACTTTTTATTTTGTCTTAAAAGCTTAATGTTAACTGCAAAATCAAAATTCTCAGGAACCTCTGATACATTCTTACATTTCTTAAATGCTTTTTGAAACAACAGTAACAAATGTAATAGATAGCAATCTTCTCCTTCTAATCATAACTATAAATCTCATTCAGTTTTAATAACAAAGATTAAGGTTGGGAACAAAGAAAAAGTAGGAACATGGGTTTTTTTAAATATTCATCCCAGAATTTTTCAGTGTAGTATTTCAACAATCTTCAAAGAGAAATTGTATCTCACTAGCATAGACATGTCTAAGAATTTTCTGCATCTCCATCTCAATATCTCTTTACATCTAAATTCAGTTATTATGTTTATACATTTAAAGTTCCTTTTTAAAAGCAAATTTGTCACAGGGATTTCAACAAATGCCTCAAGAGGAATTTTGGTTTGGTTTTGTTTCATTCATTTTTTTGATACAACATTTTTCCTCACCAGTATGTAAAAATATAGTTACCTTTTGCTACATGGAGCTACATATGTCTTTGTTCTTTTGGTGGTCACAAACTAAAGTAAAATGGTTATAGATTGTTCCTAACCCTGACTTAATGGTGTTACAAACTATTTATATATTGTGGTTGTACAGTGTACATACTACCCAGTGTTGTTAACACCACCATCATATACTTCTATTTGGGTACAAGGCAAGCCAGAATTATGTTCTGATTACTGCACTGCTACTTTGGGGCTGTTGCAGGCCTCTGCTTTCAGTAAAATATGCTCCTGAAAAAATAGTAGGGGTGCTTAAAAAAGGAAACTTGATCTAAATGGTGGTAACCAAACTTAACCTTGGTCTTGCAATTTCGAAATGCACATTCTAAAGTCTAATTGTTTTTTTAAGGACTGTCATAGAGCATGAATGTCACAACATCATTTTCCAATTACAACAGTTGAATTTCATCTTTCATCTCTATAGTCCTTCTATAAATGTGCAACTGAAAGTCACTGTATGACATTCAAAAATTTTGTCAGTGGGTAAATGCAAGGAAACTAGGGGAGATGCTGCTTTAAGGGACATATGACTTACTATGGGCTGGAGGGAAAAACTATTTTAGAATAGAGCAGAGATTCTGGAGATTATACAGCAATTTTTATGGAATGTTGGAGGGGTCAACACCAAACCAGAAAGAATAAGTTTGGAAAAAGGGGGATAAAAGGCACAGATTGCGCATTAGCAGAAGGTGGTTATTATACTTGTCACACTGAATGCTACTGTGACTGTCCTACATTCTTCCTAAATCCTCTTACTAAATCCTATTTCTAACTGTCTTCTATATGAATGTCCTTCCTATTTTGAGCCTGTGTGAACATCGCATTGGACCATCCAGCAAGTAGGACAAGGTGCCAGCTACTGGGGAATGTGATGCTCTGTGTGTGCATTTGTGTGAAACTACTAGTAACTTTAAGCTAGTGATATTCACAAATTTGAAATAAAGATCACACAAGGTGATGGCATAAAAAAAAAGGATAGTGAAGAAAAACTCAAGTACCATGGAGTAGAAAACAAATCTTTTCCTTTAACTTTGTATGTTTTTTTACTGGGAAAATTCCTGTCTGAGTCTAAATTTTGTATGTTTTCCAAATCTATAAAAAAATAAATATCATGAAAGGACTAAAATGGCTTTCCATGGCTGAATACCTTTTACTGAATAAGAAAACCACATTTTGATCTAATCATATCTGTACTCTTTAGATAAAAAAAGACTCAGTGGAGTACTGATTATGCTGAAATTAACTGCAATTCCTACTGACTTCAACTGTTAGAATTTCCCTTCAGGTCTGCTCAGTTCAGAAACTAATTGTTCTAATATTCCCACTGAAGATGGGTCAAAATTTTTTACAAAAATCTGGTTAAAGAAGTAAGCATTTATATAGGAAAAGAATCTGTTTTTTCTGGGTCAACTATTTGTGTTGAGTCTTTGTATTTATACTGTGGACCACAGAATCACAGACGGTTTGAGGCTGGAAGAGACCTCTGAATATCATCTGGTCCAAGCCTCCACTGCTCAAGCAGGGCCAGTTAGAGCCAGTTGCCCAGGACCATGTCCAGACGGCTGTTGAATATTTCCGAAGTTGGAGACTCCACAAAATCTCTGGGCAACCTGTGCCACAGCTTGATAACCCGCACAGTAAAAAAGTGTATCCTGGAGTTTTCTGCTGTGAGGATGTCTGAGCACTGGAGAAGGCTGCACTTAGGTAATACAACGTATCATTATTATAGATGTAATAATTACATACATATATTATGGAGGTGGAAATAATCTATATATAGATGTATACATTACAGTGTCTAGATAAAAGTTGTATGTAAGTTACACAATGCACAATTTTAAAAAGTACCTGTTTTTCAATTATATACACCTGTAGTATGTTAAAAAATAAATATTGTTTGCAATAATCACATGGATATTGAAATTTGAATTCTATTGATATTGAAACTAAAAAAACCCAAACACTTTTCACACACTTCCTTTTTACCAATCTTCTCCAAGTGGAAGTAAATTTTAACACTTGTGATATGACAAAACACACAGGGTTTTTTTAAGAGTAAAAAGAATATCAAAATGTTGACAGTTACAAGTATGATACTTCTATAGTCTGCGTCCAAACACAAGAAGTGCCAAGTGGCTATAGATTCTACACTCCACTTAGTTACTAATGTTTTGGAAAAAAATAGTTTCAGAGAGCCTATCAGACAAAACTATGCAGTTTTTTTCCATTAGGCAGACCGAATTATTATTCAGTATTAAAATGCTATTAATCGAACTGCTTTAGAGTTTCAAATTGCTTTATTTCCACTATAAACTTATATGGTCTCAAAATTATTTCAAATGACTAGCCACCTAAAAATTTTAAATCCCTTTCTAAAATGAAAAAATGTGTTGACCATACATAAACTGCATGCTCTCATCTGTATTTTTTAAATTAATGTTTTTCATTATCAGTATGACTAGAAAGTGTTCCTTCTGATTTCTCTGACTACTAATGATCTTATTCCAAACAGGGACTTTTAAATATCTTATTATTTTGTAGCTGGTTTTGTAGGGGTTTTTTATATTCTCTTTAGTCTTAAATATAAGAGAAGTTAAGATTTGCTTCTCTGAGAGTAAAATCAAATGGAACATTTAGAGAAATGATTGCTAATATATTACTTCCCCAAACTGTAATATATGTACAATTATATGTAATTTAAAACCTGTGTGAGGGTATGAGTAAGTGTGTCTGTTTGTGCTCCAGTAAAATTTCCTACAGAATACAATTTCATCTCTGGCTAGTAACATGTGTATTGTAAAATGGAAGGACTGTAAGCAATATGTGAAGAACAAATAGCAAATTTGCTGTAATCTACCTCTCTCTGAAGAGATAAAATATGATTTTTCAATTACTTATAATGCTGACAAAGGATATATATATAGATTTGTGTGTGTGTCCACATATATGCATTTATATATTCATATGATTTTGAATAGGTGTCATAGAAGATTCATGACTACTGAAAGGTGAAAGGAAAATCCGATAGAATGTGCCTGCAAATTTAGAAGAAAAAAGAAAAAAAAGCCCCAGCAAATAAACAAACAAACAAACAAAAACAGTGAATGACCAGTTTAGACCTGACATTCAAACAAATTACTAGTGAATTGTGCCTGAGGGTTTGAAGTTTTCATGTTAGTTTATAAATGCAGTTTGTCATGACTCTGATGTGTCATGGTTTAGAAATGGCACTCCCCAGTTTAATGCCCCCTCCTCCCTGAGGCAAAATTAATACCAAAAGTATACAAAAAGAGGGTGATTTACATGCAAAAAATTCTCGTTGAGCAACCTAGAGATAATTATCAATGGCCTATAGTAGCAATTCATAATTTAATTTTGAAATTAACTTTTAAAGTAACTGGACTGAATCAGAATCAGCCTTTTAAGAATATAACTTTTTTTTCTAACAAAAAAGGGATGTTAGCACTTGTTGGCACTTGGAAAACTTTTAGGTGTTTTTTACACTTCATGTAATCAAGTTTAAGTTGCTCACCAGACCGGTATGAAGCAGTCAGTCAGGTTAGCAGGGACTAAATATTTTTCTGTGTATTCCCTTTAGTCTTGTAGAATAGAAGCTTTTCTTTCACTTAGTTAATTCTCCATTATTGATGACAAGTGTTTCTCCTGTTTTATTCTGCTTGTACTCTGAATTTTGAGTGTTCGTCTATCTTTTACTAAAGCTTTGAAGTTTGATGTTGAGTGGATGTGCTTATATTTCATGAATGGGCAGTATGAGTCTGTTGCCAAAACTGAGGCAGAAATAGTGTTACCAGATTTGTGAATATTTGCGAAGATTGTTGAGAAATATGGTTTAGTGCACACTCAGTTTTCATGCTGGCTCAAACATGTGTGGTTGAGAGCTCATGGTATGTTCTAGTATAACATATACATACTCAGCATTTCCATCATGTAATTCACAAGAACAGCCATAGCTTTTAAAATAAGATTTAAACTGTGAAATACTTAAAAAAGAAATTTGTGTTGAAACACTGCAGATTTAACTAAAGATTTTTCAATGAACTGATACATTATGATATACCTTTCAAATTCTTTTGTAAGGAAGATCTAAGCTTGATGTCCCTGAAGGTGTAAAAACTTGGTCAGTAAATACTTGTACTAAGTGATTACAGAATTAAAAGTCTGCTTCAGTTATATAAGGTACTTTACCTAACAAAGTTTTGTCTCCACACAAGGAAACTTTATAGGCTCACTCAAAATGCAAGGTTTTGGAGATTACAGAATGTAACATCAGACAAAGCTTCAAATGTATTTCTAAAGAATTACATCTAAGTGATATTTTGAACACGATTATGAACAACCCTTACATTTCTTCCCCTCCATTCACATCTCTCAACCTTTCCCCTCTCTGCCTTACCACTCACAGATCTACGGAGGTCTTGTGACTTCTTTCAACAAAAAGAGGTCTGTGTTATCCTTCAGCATGTTTTCAGAGAGGAGTAAATTGTGCTAAGGAAGGTATTTGGTCCAGATGTGTCTGACTTAAACACAAGGAAGAAATGATATATAAAAGTAGTGCTGGGGTCCTTTTAAAAAACCTGTTATCTTTAGAGGTTTGCCACATCTCTTGGACCTAGGACACTGCAGACAGTTTGTCAAAGCTTGTCCAGTACTGTAGCTACCACTCTATTCAACAAGAATGATGCTAAGAAAAATCTTGAATAGATCAAATGTAATCAGAGGTCTCAGTGGGACAGGATGAAATTGAACTCTGATGGTATATTTTTTTTAACAGACAGAAGAAATCTCTTCATCTCAGAAGGTGACTGTTAAGGAAACTGACAACTACAGATTTTGCAGAGAGAAGAGTGTGGTGAGCACAAACAAGGCGGGTGCATTCCAGTGTCTGGGAGACAAATATGTGATGCAGAAACTGGATGGACCAAAAAGAGGGGATGCATCACTGAGTCTGCTAATCACAAAGGAAGAAGAACTGACCAAGAACGTGTTAGTCAATTGGCTGCTGCGACCATAAAAAAGTAGAGTTTAACATCCTCAGGACAGCAAAAGGCAGATCAGAGACCCTGGGCTTCAAGAGGATGGGTACTGGTTTCACCAGGACCTGAAAAGCTCCCTTTCTAGGAAGGGCAAAGAAGCACATGAGACCTCATAGAACTGTTAAAGTTGGAATAAACCTCCAAAATCATCAAGTCCAACAGTTAACCCAGCACCACTGTGTTCACCACTAAACCATTTCCCCCTGAGCCACATCCACATGCTTTTTGGTCATTTCCAGGGATGGTGATTCCACCATCTCACTGAGCACCCTATTCCTTCAAGAAGTCTTCAGGGACAATGTCCTTAATGCGCAAGCGCAGCCCATTCTCAGCTTAAGGAAAACAAGCAGTAATAGGAAAGTTCAGCTTGGCCCAGTCCGAAATGTCTGACTCAGTCTAAAGGCAAAAAGGAAATGGAGTGGAGGTGGAAAAGGGACAGATTACTGAGGAGTATAGATTACTGAGAAGTTTAAATGCAAGACTTCAGCATTCACAGGGGGAATTAGGAAAACCAATGCTCAGCTGGAGTTGAATGTGGTAAAGGGTGCAAAAGGAAATGGTAAGGACATGAGCAGGCCCAGAAACAGTGAAAATATCAACCCTCCAACAAACGGGAATGGAAAGTTAGCGTCACGTAAAAATTTGAGAAAAGGCAACCCCCTTGCTTTCTGGGTTAACAGCAGAGGTAGTGGGCCTAGGGGTGGTTAGGCTTTCACTTTCTTAGTCACTACAGTATCTGTCTGATCGAGTCCCCAGGAGACCTTCACAAATAAAATTGTGGAGTAAATAATTTGGCACTATAAGTCTGGTAAGGTGCCAGATGCACAAAAAGCGTGGTCACACTGTAAGTCTGGTCACAACCACAATCTAATTTATGGAAGTAGTGTGGGTTTCACATTAAGTCTGGACACATTCAATAAGATTCCAGACTAACAAGTAGAGTCATTTTTGTGACAGGATAAGGTTCAGAAATTTGTGATAAATACACTGATATCAGAAAGCAAAAGCAACAGTATTACTGTGGAATAAAGCTTACCTGATGGTAAGGTATTATTGTGAGGGAGGAGATGGGTACAGCTCATCAACCATCCCAGGATACAAAAGTGGAGTCTTCTCCCTTCTTCACATCCCTCCCCTAGGTTATATTAATATTGTTTTCTTTGAGGGTTGGAAAAAGATAAAGTTTAATTTGGTATTATTTCACGATTAGGTGGAGTTTGAGACACTTGTCATACATGTAAAGAATGCACAGATCTTACTTCATTAGCATAGGGGGTGGCATGAAAAGTAATATATATTTTCAAGTCAATCAAGCAAAGTTCAGCTTTTGGTCATCATTTGGGTCATCCCTTTGGCTTAGTTCCCATTAGTTGTAATATTATAAATAGAGCATGACTGCAACACCTCTGTGCCTCTCTCAGGGTTGTACACAAGCTCCCTCAGTGTTCCTGCTGTTAAAAACTAACAAACAAATTCAGTATTGCTGTATAATACAACTTCACATAATCTGTCTTGTCCCCTGCAAGTAATTTTCCTCTTGATACTTACATTTTTATATTTATTAATTGACTATGATTTGTTACCTGATAGTTGGTAACAATGGGAAGGGTGTTGTGACAACTAAAGAGCACAAAGCAGTGAATTTTCAGCCAGAATATGTTTTGAGTGTTTTATCTGTCAAATACAGTTGAATGTCCCACAGGGACAATCTGGAATTATTATGAAGTAGTCAAGCAAAGCACACCAGAATGTATAATGGTTACAAAAATAGAGTAAAAATAAATAAATAAAAATACATAAACTTAAATACAATAGAATTTATGAGAATATCTTCATTCTTTTTCAGTCATGAATTATTTAGGGACATGACTACAATAAAAATGAAACCCATTTATATGTCCATTGAACAGATCCTGAATGGAAAAAACAGGATTAAGAAGCAACGGTAAGTACATAATCCTGAGCTGCTTATAAATAAACAAGACTCACTTTAATCCTTCAGAGGTTCTTCTTGATTAAAAACTTCTATCATACATGAGAAGAAAATTTGGGCAGAATAACATAGAAGCACATTAGCACACCTGAGGACATACGGCAACACACATTACTGATAAACAGATTTCGCTTTTTACCAAAATTTGCTCCTTCATTTCACTATTAGAATGTTAGACATCTGTCTTCTAACAAGAAGCATAAATAATATCTATGTCTATTTTCCTTCCTTGATTTGACATGTTTCTGTATGATTAACACTGGAAGTAGAGAACAAGCAATGTTCTGGAAGTAGAGAACAAGCCCTGTTAATGTTTTCCTCTCATGTAAGCATCCTGTGTAAGGTGTAGAGTGCATAACAAACTTCTCATGCCCTCTCCTCCTTTTTGCCTTTACTTTTTTTAAAATTTATTGAATAAGTTTGTCATGGTTTCCCTTTCTTCTTCTCTTTTAAGTACAGTTCTGTTGCTTCTCTTTAGAATTTTGGAATCTAAGTTTTATGCATGGTCGTTCACACCACATTTCCATCTGCTTCCCAAGACGCATGTATGAGTTAAATTCTTTCTTTGTCAAAGGTAATAAACTGTTGTGAATGTTCTAATTAGAATAAAAAAAATTTTAATGTCTGACTACCTAAAGTGATGTCCTTATGAAAGGCAAGAAATAAAAATGGAAAAATACAGTGAATTAAGGACTTCATAATTCAGAATCAGGGGGAAAAAAACCCAAATCCACTGAAGTTTTTGACAGAAAGGCTACATGGGAATATTTTGATTGACAGAGTAATGGCTAATGTAAAAAATAAAATCTCAAAACCACTAATATTTTAAGGGTTTTTTTTATTTATTTGAAATTTTAAAATACAAATGTAAACAGGTACATATTTGTTTATATACTCTGAAATGTTAAATGTTTCATTAGCATAATGAAATTACGTGTTAAAGGATTAACAAAAAAAAAGAATGGTTTGAAGGTAAAATATGAAACTCTACAGAATTTTATTAATAGGAAATGAGATATTAGTGTGCTTTTGTTTGAATAACAAAAAAAGAGCAAAAAACTCCACAATGCCCCCCTTCACCAAAACCCTAAAAGAAAATAAAGCAAAAAAAATCGAACAAAAAGACCCCTGAGCTTTTTGCTTATACAGCTTTGCTTTCTGTTCCCTCTTCCCTAAACATGATTGCTACACATTGCCAGAAAAACAGTGTTGTTCCCATTAATATCTACCTTAAAATTTTTAGTAAAAATATCTTTGTTTTAGAATTCAAGAAAATATTTTTCTGAAGTGCCATTGTTCTTAGAATGTCTTTGGAAATATGAAGGATATTTATCTCTTGGAAGTATTTGTTCAGTTTCTAGAAGTCATATCAGACAAAATAATTAAAAGGTTTATGAGATCTGTTTTAAAACCTATGGACTAACTATTACTTTAGAGAATGAGTATTACAGGTATTATTATATAACATGAATTGAGTATTATTTCATTTAATTTAACATAAGAACATTTGTGACAGGAGGTTTTCCTAGGTTTATATGACTTTCTTTTAAATATATAGTTGTATGAGAAAAAAAAATCCAAATCTTTCTTATCTCTTCCTTAAGTTTTTTTAAATGTGTATATCAACTTTTCATACTTCTATTGCACATTCTTATTCTTCTTCCTTTTTTAAATTGTTTTCTATTTTCTCTGATTTTTACATTATTTAAAATCCATTTTGATTAGCATATTCATTTAAACCAATATGATGATTGAATTAACAATTTCCAGATCCATCTAAATTCCAGGGCAGTGTCCTAAAAAGTATGGCCCCTAACAGCTCTGTAGGAATTTCCTTTGTCTATATCCCTTAGACTACCCAGGCTATTTCTTTCTTTACTTTCTTGATTTCTCACAGCTCTATTGCAATGTGAAAACTTACTTGAGAACAACTGATATGGTTAAATCTAGATATCACTAGGTGATATATGGTGTAGTCAGACATTGCATTTGAAAGATAGCATGTGTACACACACTTCAGAAAAGAAAGATAGTCTTACTCCTTCTTTCTTGCTGAAAAAATGGTGCAAGGTGTTGAGAAAAATGTCTGAACATCAGCTGTTGAATGATGGTTGTGGGTGTTTCATTTGTGACCTTTTGAATAGGCACTTTTTTAAAAGAAAAAAAAAATTCAGTCCTACTTAGGGGATTTGATAAATATAAAACAATAGTAAGAAAGCTCAACATATTTAAGGCAAATATAGAGGAAATTTATTTTTCTACCTGAAATTAATAAACTCAGTAATTTTATCTGATATTTTCCACAAGATTTTAGTCTTTAAGCTTTTCCACTCACAAACAGATCTCAATAACCCTGGCTTTACCAAATGCCACTACTTGCTCTATTCAATTCCTGCCTGTCTCTCAAGCACACATTTATATCTGCGTATGTGCCAATTGGTATTGTCACTGCTAAGCATCACATCAGGGAAAGTGCTGGCAGCAGCAAAACCGTGACTGAAATAGAAAGGAGGGTTTAATAAATTCATTTTAGCAGCTGCAAATCATTCTGTTCCTTGTATTCAGACGTGTTCCACAGCTAGTAACAGCACAATCAGGGATAAAATTGTTTTCTGGAGACGTATTTAAGAGAAGACAGATAAGATTTTTGTAATGGAAAGAACTATATTGGAGTATAAAGTTAGTGCTTTCCGTTTTGTTCAGAAAAAAAATGTAAGATAAATCTATATTTCATCTTTCCATTATCTGTTAGTTGACTGTATTGTTGCAGTTGGCACATCCGGGTGACTGGATTCTTTTAGGAAGTTTGACATGAAGTCATGAGTAAAATGTAGCTTTTTAGTCACATTAACTTTGGGAATTTTGTGCATAAAAGATTACCTTTCTGCATTTAATTGATCAACATAGATGCCTAATAGCTGGCCTTGTCTGAAATATCCAGAAATATGCCTTGTGAACGGATTATTTTCTTTCACAGTACACTGTTTATTACTTAGTAGTAATCTGTAATGCAAAAAATAGAGTAATTCAAGTATGATATTCTTATGTATCCAGAAAGTGAACTACTAAATTATTTAGAACTTGTCATGTAACATGGTTAAAACCGCTGATAAAACTCTATTCAGTGCTATGGGATTTATAGAATCATAGATTCATGGAATATGCTGTGTTGAAAGGGACCCATCAAGATCATTGAGCCCACCTCCTGGCCCTGCACAGGACACCCCAAGAATCAGACCATGTGCCTGAGAGCATTGTCCCAGTGCTACTTGAACTGATGTTCAGATTACTGGGAGAAATACAGAAGAAGCAAAGGCTAAGGGTTAGTATTTGATGTTCCTTTAACTTCTCACCCTCTCTTTAGCCTCCTTTGCTTTCACAGGAACGTCTGGCAGCTGAAGACATACGTTGATTTTTAGCTTTTATCCTCTTTCATAGAACTTGATTTGACTTGTCATTTGACAATGAAACTCACAAAGGCGGCTTTCTACTAATCAGTAGATATTTGTTATTATTGATAAAATAATGAAGGATGATTAGTTTAATGCAAGCATATCCATCTACATTAAGGAATATTATTTACTTGCAGGCATATGAAGAACCTAGTAAAATAGTTCATTATTTTGTACTTCAAAGACTTCTGAACTAATGGATAGAAAGTTCTACTTAGTTTGTCATATATTACAGTTCTGTGCTACCAGTAGCCTTCACTTATCTAGGGCATAATTTTTTCCAAATGAATCAATAGGAAAGCTATGGGGAACATTTCAGAGGCAAAAGAATGGAAAGTTTAATTAGATGAACAGAATACTCCATTCGTCCTAACTGCTTCTCCCTGATTATATATGCATTCAGGATTTCCGCACACTCTTAGTGTTTTAATTTGAAAAGTTGCAGCAAGTGATAAATAAAAGACAGTCTTTGTGGTAAATAGCAGTAAGAGTATTGCAGTGTCCATCTATGTACCTCTCCAATGACTGCCGGAGAATCCGTACTCCCAGGTCACATATGTAGAATCTGTACTTCATGCTGGGAAGCACGGTGTGTTCTGAAAGAGCTCACAAAAGCCATCACATTAAGAAAACAGCAGAAAAGACATGATGCAACAAACAGGAGTCATAAATAAATTTCTTATGGAGACTGAAGCTCTGTGAAAACTCTTAGTGTGAAGGTAGGCATATTTCATCCAAATTCTGATGTCAAAGCTTAAAAATTCAAATGCATGAAAGTCTTGCTTTTCGAAAATGATAAAGGACGTGACAGTAATGCAGTCTTGCATTTAAATGACCTAAGAAAATTAAGTTTGAAGTCAATTTTCTGTATAGCAATAGCTTAATGTAAGCAGAAGACTCACAATAGAATTAGAAAAATAGAATCTTAGTCAGTTGCTGTCACATTAATAGTGTGACACCAACAGCCAGGATAACCTACAGATGATCATTCCTTCGTCTTCAAGAAAATTTCTGTTGCCTGGGAAATAGAAAAAGAGCAACTGGCCATGTATTCCAGGGACTGCAACCTCTGTGTGTAATCATTAGGGACTTAGAGAAGTGAAGTTTTTAAATCATTCTTTGTCTCTTATGGAAGCTATACTATCACTGGACTGGGTTTGCAGAAGTGTCTATATCCACACAGAATCTGGAATCTTCCTCTCTCCTCTGGTGAGACCCCACCTGCAGCACTACATCCTGCTCTGGTGTCTCCAGCACAAGAAAGACATGGACTTCTTGGAGCAGACCTAGGGGAGGGCACAGAAATGCTCAGAGGTCTAGAATACCTCTGTAATAATACTTTTCTATTCCTCTCTCTAGTACTTTTACTTGGGCCTGTAGTAACAGAACAAAAGGTAATGGCTCAACACTGAAAGAAGAGAGATTTAGATTAACTATTAGTCCATGTCTTTCTTGTGCTGGAGATGCCAGAGCTGGATGTAGTGCTGCAGGTGGGGTCTCACCAGAGGAGAGACGAAGATTCCAGATTCTGTGTGGATACAGATAAGGAAGAATTTTTTTACAGAGAGGATGGTGAGGCACAGGAACAGGTTGCCCAGAGAAGCTGTGGATGCCCCATCCCTGCAAGTGTTGAAG
This sequence comes from Gymnorhina tibicen, assembly GCA_013399875.1. NCBI lineage: Eukaryota > Metazoa > Chordata > Aves > Passeriformes > Artamidae > Gymnorhina > Gymnorhina tibicen. The sequence continues at coordinate 331,378 of VXAZ01010280.1, read as the reverse complement.
GCTGGGTTGCACGGAGCTTTAACAACCTGTTCTCTTGGAAAGAGTCCCTGCCCATGGCAGGCTGTGCTGTAAATAGATGATCTTTAGGGTCCTTTCCAACCAAAACCATTCTACTATTCTAAGATTTCCCCTTTAGATGTCGCAACTAAGGGCAAACCTATATTAAAATATACTGCCCTGATCTTTCACTAGTTTCAAAGTTTGGCTTAGAATAAAATTTTTTCTTAGCTCATGTCACAGATTTCAATGTGAATCCAATGAAGTTCGCAACTACTGAAATACTGGGGTTTAGTTTCGGTTTTTGGTTTTCTAATGGATATATTTATTTGTTTTAACACTTTCATGACTTTTTAAAATTTTTTCTCTATTTCTTTTTTTGGTGTTACTAACGAGATTGCACTACAAAAGAAACTTGGCACCCAATTCTTTTACTGCTGCTAATTTCATTGAAATTAGAAGATAACAACAGTAAAGTGCTTAAATACCTTCAAGTATCTCTGTTTATATAATTACAGTGCATCACAATTACTTCCCTCAAATGTGCCTTGGGTAACATTGAGCTAATGGTTCACAGAATAAATTCAGTCCATAAATACCCAGACTACTATTTAATTGTCAAAAAACATGGGGAACATCTGTTACATGGGCTTGTTAGGTGATAACACCATCAATAACTGCAGACAACAATGTAACATCCATAGTCCTGTGAAGGAGCAGGAGGGCTAAAGTAATTCTGTCTGTTGTGTTGAGGCCAATGAAAACTGTAGATGGTTCTCTAACAATTAATCCCACAACCCTGAATGCAGTAACAGCATTTTTCTGAATATTTCCTCTTAAAATCAGTTGGATTAGATAGGACATAGAAGACTGACTGAGTTTTGTTTAGGTCCAGTGTCATTGTTTTCCAACAGAGAAAGCTGAACAGGCTTAATTCAATAACATAGTTCAATTTCTGTATAAACAGAAAATGAATTTATATACGTGTGGTAGTCTGGGGCGGAAGAGGAAACAGTGGGGATACTTGCATCATTTAGGGCCTAGTTTACTTTGGTCTATGCAGACAATTATAATGAAATCCTACTTTACATGTGACATTTTCCGATGTAAGAAAAAATATCAACACTTTTCAGCTGTTCATGTGCAAAAAAAAAAGATCAAAGCCCTCTATAAAGTATCCTAAATATGAAATTCTAGTCATGGACAATATTACAATTCAGAGAGGAGAAATTAAATTGGTCATGGAGTAAACTTGTTTGCAGCTGGCAAAATGTGCTGAAAATTCTAGAACTGACACATATCCTAGGATTTCTTTTTCAAATATTATTTGCAACTGCTCAATAAAACACTTGTTTTCTTTGTAGTGGAAGGCAGAATTAATATCTTAATTCTTAAGTCTTCATCTTCTGCTCTGAACATTGATATTTTTCACCTTTCTCCAAATAATTTTGATTACATTTAAATACTTATTTATATTCCTGTTTAATAAGAATCTACCTGGTCTTTCCCATTTTGTATACATTCATTTAATTAAACTAACCTACCAATTAACCACAGAAGGAGCATTATTATTATTATTTGCATTGATTTGAACACTTCACTACAATATCTTGGTTTTTTGATATTGTCTAATCTTTCCCCTTCATCTTCCTTTTATATTTAGATTATGGTGTGCTTTGATACAGTTCTTTTTAATCCTGGCACAACAATACATACCACTTATGCATTATCAAAATAAAAATCCCTGGAGATATAGATATTTAAGATATTAAATTTTTCAATTACTGGTTTAAGTGTTTAGTGACATAATTTATTGTTCTGTCTATGCATTCTATTACTGTGCCTCAGTTAAACACGATAAGAATAAATGCTAAGATCAACTTTAAATAAAACTTCTGTTGAATCTATTTTTCTCCAGATGAATAGTATGTACCAGTAGAGAGGATATCTTGATTCATGGCACTGGTAGGCTGAACTTGGCCAGCTGCCAGACATCAACACAGATGCCCTCTACAATCTCTCATTATACTTCTCAAAAGAACAGGAAAATTAAATGAAAAATCTCATGTGAGATCTTGCCAGTTATCATCACATGCAAAATAGACTCAGCTTGGGAATTTTTCCCCCCCTTTAACTACTTAAAGTAGATTTGGGTACTGAGAAACATATTAAAACACCTTCCCTCACATCACCCTTTCTTCCTAGACTCAACTTTTCCTCATTTCTGACTCCTCTACCTCCTTCCCACCCTGCTGAGTGGCACAAGGCAGGGGGAAGTGGAGGATTGTGATCAGTCTGTAACAGTTCCTTCGGACACTCCTTCCTGCTCATACTTTGCCCCCTCCAAATGGGTCCTCCATGGGCTGTAGTTTCTTCAGGAAATATCTACATGTTCCACCATGGTTTTCTCTGAGGGCTGCAGAGGAATCTCTGTTCCATCACCTGGAGTACCTCCTCCCCCTCCTTCGTATCTCACCTTAGTGCTTGGAAGGTTGTTTCCCACACTTTCTTTGCTTCCTTCTCTCTCTCAGGGAGAACACTGCTCTTTATTAAACACACTTTTCCCTGAGGTGTCTTGAGTGAGGGGCTCAGCCATGCCATACAGTGGGTCCATTTCACTTGGCTGGAACAAGCTGGGATCAGCACAGAGCCCCGTCCCTCCTTACAGAGGTCCCTAAACCCCCCACATAGCCCCTTCTACAACCACCTTGACATGTACACCAAATAAAAGGATAAAAATACAAGTTCTGTGTATTTCTCTGAACCTCTAACTCTCTTATTTTTAATTTTAGAAAATGAAATATTATACATTATGTAACAGGAAGAATGCAGAAACCCAATGAAGCTACTAGCACTATTCATAAACTATTAGGTTTGTAGTTTTTCTCAAGTGTATTTGGAAAGTTAACTATGAAAGTTCTTTTTTTTTTTTTTTT